>JACJUY010002828.1:12903-24557 GCA_014220935.1 Platorchestia sp. MABIK | reverse complement strand
TTTGGACATTTTGTCATTCATGAAAATCGATTTATTTTGAGTTTTTGTACCTACGTTCGAAGTTTGTTCAAAGTAAAAAAAAACACCCTGTATACTGTACAGTAGATAAGGTAGGATAAAAAGAAGAAACAATATAAAAGGGAACATTCTTTTAATAACAATCGTTTCGGAATCTCCGATTCCATCATCAGTGCTGTAAAACAGAAAAAAAACGATAATGAACAAATTGCGAAAAAGCTATAAGAATATAATATCAATATACCTACATTGAACGAAAAATAGCTAAGCCTAACCATTAAAAAATAAAATTTCTATCCAACATTCGAAGCCATACGTACACATGCACCTGAATTCTAGCAATCAAACCAACACACAATAACATCTACACAAAGTAACAGGACTACACACACACACACACACATCCGAACACACCCTATTCACACAGTTGGGGCAGTATTCAATTTCATCGCACTTTGGTCATTATTTAACTGAGGTCTATGGGTGAAGATAAACAAGGATTCTAAAATTCTAAGGTCAAATTCTTCTGTGGTTCTATAAAGTGTGGAGAAATTGGAATTTTTGAAAGGGTGGTTTGAACTATGGCAATGATCTCGGCTAGCAGACTGGGAGGGAGATGAATATGGATGGCCGGTTCTATGGGAGATACCAGAGTGTTGGCTGTGACGAAAAATCTCCCTCCCAATTCATCTAATTTTCCAACGGAAGTTCTGTGGTTTCAACCCAACGCGCTTTTCGAAATCGCTTCAATATTGCGCCTTTGGGACCTGTTCCGGACCGAAAATCTATTCTTTCGTGGGTGACTACGATAAGGAAAATTGGTTATGAGTATAAAAATAAGAACAAGAGACTTCAAGGGCATCGATAGCTGTGTTGCAAAATTGCTTCCTAAAGCACCTTATCTCACTGAGAGACGAATTGGACTGTCTTGCACGATCTCCTTATTTGGCCCCGTGTGACTTCTTGTTGTGAGGGTATTTGAAATCACATGTCTACGCTTACCACCCCCTAACTCTGAAAGATCTGAAAGGAAACATTCAGGGAGAAACGGCCAACGCACCCATCAGTATGCCGGAGAGAGTGATGAAAAACAGCAGAATTCGGTCCACCCAGTGTATCGATAATGGCGGGCGTCAATTAACCGAAATGATTTTTAAAATTATGAAAATAACAACTTTAAAAATGTAACTTTTGAGTAAAAAATAAAGTAGAAAGATCTCTTCACTATTTTTTGTTTTATTGCAATACAAAGTAATGAAGTTAGCTTGCCGAACATTGTAGTTGTTTTGAGACTTCCTTGATAATAGGAACCGCGCTTTGCGAAAGCAGAATTGAGTATGCGTGAAAATTTTCACAATTAATTTCATACGTCCATACTTATTATAGTCAAATAAAGTCACTCGAAGCACAACGACGAAGGATTTAAAAATTACATTCATTAATTTACTGCGAGCATTGAAACGAGAGAATTACGGCTACGTGCAATTCCATTCAGACAGAGTTGAAAACTTCGTCTTCAGTTGAGGATTCGGGAATGATGCATCTTAGATTCATGTCCTTAATCAAACGGTCGATATCGGTCGAATATTCATAGAATACCGCCACCAAGAAAAAAGATAAATATCATAGTCGTATAAGTTTACACAAAACATGTTCAACATTGTGTTTTCAAATGCATTATGATTAATTATATGACGCAATGACAATACCCCTTCGAATTTGTACCCAATTGTACCTGCACTTGAGGGGAATTGCGGGTCAACTGCCGTTCTTGAGTGAAGAAAACCATAACCCACGGCACAACAGCTCACCAAGTTACCGGTGGAAGGATTGGAGCACATAAACTCCCGCAGAGATGGCCGGCACTGTACCGAAAATTCACCAGGAGAAAAAACTTTGACAGTTGCAGTAAGTTGTGCCGAACACATTGTGTCAATTATATAGCCTCCGTCGTACACAGCAGCTCTTTGATCTTAAACAAGAATTGTGTGCAGTCAATGACACTATTTTCTCATACAGCAACAGCTTAGCTCTTCATTCACTTTTTTAGTATAGATGTACTTCGACAGTAAAAAATACGGTTCGTTGTAGTAACAAAAGTCATAGTTGTAATAGAAGTACTACCACATACCACGGAGGACACTTCAATATTCGATGTGATGTGATTTTCACATTAGAGTTTGCTTTTCATTTACCAGTTCATCAGCTTTCTTGGATACTTTATCTTGAAAATTCCGTGTATTAATTTACAATATGATGACTAATATACAGGTATAGCACTTGTAGCGATTGGATTAAACCCCAACGGAATTCCATGCTCACTATTCAAGCGAAAACACGTCTCGTGTCCGTCAGGTAAAAAATATAAAGCACATATGCATCCTTCAGCTTTTCCCCATGAGAAATTTTAAGTGTAGGCTCGTCAGATTGTCAGCTCTCATGTTAGGGCAAGCCTCCACTCATCCCTTGTTCTGCTCCAGGAATCATGTGACGCTTGAGCCTTTGTTCTCACCGACACCAGCTGTCGAGGTGTCCCATCCCTGTGATCTTCCTCGCGACACCACCTCCAGAGCAATTTGTCAACTGTGAATCAAAAAGTTTTCTGGACATGCTTGAAAATGCATTCTTGTACACCTTGTACACCAAAGAAGGTTGGCAAACCCTATTCGCAACACAAAATACGAATACTTCATAACTTCATCTCATAGCCCTTATTGGTGACAACTGTCCCGGTCGATGTTTATCGGAAAAAGTGAATGCTCTGTATTTTAACCAGCTAGCAAGTCTTGACAAGCTGATTGTCCCCAGGGATTTCTCTAAATTCGTCAAGACAGATGTTTTCTAATTCAGCCAGATTAGATTGTCTTCAGCCTTCTACTATTTTCAATTTCACTTTTCTTTCAGGTATTTTCAATTAGATTTAGAATCGAAGATTTTGAAGGGAGTCTAAAACCCCAGTTCTCTTGCTGTGCAGCAACTCTTCCGGGAATTGAAATGTGTGTTGAGGGTCGTTATCCTGCAGAGACCCGCAATCGGTCGTTTTCAGTGTGAAGATTTGAACAGGATCCCAGGTAAAAATTGACCGTCTCCAATGTTGTCTATAGTTCGGCACAGTCAAGTACTTTCAGGTCTATTTAGAGCAGTACATAGTGTCAATAGCTTTGGTAACAGCGAAGATCTATTGCAGCCACTAGCTGTTTAGTGTCGTGCCAACTATTCACGCGCTTCTACGGTATATGCTGCCAGAAGATGCGATAGATCAATTGTGTACTTAACTGTATAGCCATTCCCTGCGGTTCTTTTCGGATCTGTGGAAATAACTGACGGAATTGCTGCAGTAGCACACACAGCCACAGCCCACAGTGCAATAAAACGGCGTTAAAAGCGAACATGACGTCTAGATCGCTACATTTTTATCACAGCATCAAGCTGATGAGAGATTATTTTACATCAATTTTTATTGAGGAGTGAGATGCCCAAAGAAAATTTCACACTAAATGATCGAGTTTATCGTTCTTTTTAACTCATGAAGTCGCCCTGGTCCTGGAGATGAAAAATAACCCATGAGGTTTCACTGCCTTGCTTCACGGTGTGAAGAGTATATTTCACTTACATGGAAGTCGCAAACATTCGTACTGTAATACTGAAAAAACAGGTAAATTTTGGTTACACCTGACCATATAGTGTCTGATATAGTCATATTTATTGAAAGCAGCAGTAGCGTATTCTCACCGGGTAGCAACATGCTTTTTCACCAGAAATGGGACTCTACGAGCGGTGCGCTTCTTCAGATCTTTTTCACACAAAGCATTTGTATTGTTTTGTAGTTAAATCCAGAACAACTGATGACACATGCTCTGCTAATCGTCGGTGAGATCTTAGTGTCTTAGTTTACCATTAAAAGCCGCTTGGAACGATTACTTCATGATTACATTCGCAAACAATCTGATCTTACGCACTTCGTCACTGTTCCCTCTGACTTCCTTTCCTACCTATAGAAATGCTGAGTTATCTTTATGTTTTACTGTGTTATTGTAATTTTTGAGCTGTTCAAAAAGCATATTGCCAACCTGAATGCTGCTTTCCTGGCTTATGTCATCTTGAGAATCAAGGCCGATATTCATTCGACCAGGTTGTTTATTTACTGAAGTATAGTATCAACAGCAGTAAACTGATCTGCTAGTTCTAGATGAAACAAGATGCATGGTGTAGATGTAGAGTAAACCATTAAAATACGATGCTGCTAAAGCGTGATATTGCTAAAATATCTAATTTTATACAAATTATTTTGTTATCAGTTTTCAGTTTCGTTGTTAATAATTTGATTTTGGATAAATGTTTAATATTTCTGTTTTTTTACCCTGTTTGATTCCGTCTTTTCTTTAGTAGAAATTTGATTTTCAGTAGATTTTATTTTTTAGAGCACTACAAACACATTTTGACTCGCAGCACTTTATTGTTCAAAAGAAATTCTTAAAAGAAATAAAACATTCTTCGATATTTAATATTTAATATTTTAATAAAATTTTCTTCGATATTTTATCTTCTCCCTGTAGACACAATCTTTCAAACTGATCGTGGTCATCATTGCCTTCGTTGGCAGCGTAAAATAATAATGATTGCACTAATAAAATACAATGTCCAGGCTACCAATGCAGTTCATTGCTAACGAATATTTATAACGACTGCCACCGCAGTACAGTGCATGCAATACATTGCAGGTGCACCATCAAAAGTTTATTTGCCATCATCACACAACAGAAGAGTAGGAGAAAATTGTACGTGTGATTTACTTCAGTACGCTCAATACAAATATGGTATACGAACACACAAATAGAAAAAATTGATATGATAGTTTTAGATCATCGCTTGAAAAAATTTTCGACACGCCCAGAAAATTAGCTTTGATTCGATAAGAAATAGTACTTGAATATTCCAGTAATGACATGAAACTTTCTTATAAAAAATGGTCTATTTTGCCCTCGTATAATCGCAGATCTAATCAATGTCTGAGAGCTACCTGAGGAAGAAATCATCGTACAACACTCCAATTATAACGTGACGGATACTGAAGTGTTGCCACAAAAAAAACAGTGAACTATGCCATTAGTGACGCGATTTACCGATTGCCATTCCTTCGTAAGTTTTCAGAGCGTCCATCTAAAATGTCAAACAATAAGGCAAAACATATGGTCGGTAAAGTAAAGAAGAATCGTAGAGTGATTCAATCTAAATTTCAAAATCATTTGACAACAGCTGGGACGAAGGTACACAAAACGCAGTTCGAGGAGCTCTTCGGGACGAGGGACTCCGTCCTCGCACACCAAGAAACACACCGATTGTTGAAACTAATTTATGTCCGAAATCGTCGAAATTTTGCCGGAAAACATTAATAGAAGCCTGGTGAAAATTTGGCGGACTCTGTATTGTGGTCTCACCAGACAAAAATTAAGTCACTTGGGCTGGATAAAGTTTGGTTACATTTAGAGGCAGAAAAGCTCAGCACCATGCAGTTCCTAATAAGACAATATCATCTGTGAATTTCAGTGGAGGGAACATTATGGTATGGATCTGCTTTTCCTTTGCAGGTCCTGGCCAACTCCATGTTGTTGAACAGAACAAAATGCCCTGAAGTTTTGCAGAATTCTGAAAGATCATCTCTTACGGTCCGCAGACAACTAGACAGCGTGACAGCAGACAGCGAGACAACAACCCAACAACACCTGCGGTCGCAGTAAAATGAAGTGTACGTTACGCAATAGCTAAGCCAGTTGCCGCCTTAAATCCTTTCAAAATCATGTGGAGAAAATAGAATCAATGATTCAGAAAAGGACCTGAGAAATGTAACAGATTTAAAAATTAAATAGCAAAGAGAAAAGACCAAGATACCTACGAATAAATACTCACAAGAGCCTTTTAAGTAAATACCCCAAACGGTTGGTGGCTCTGAGTTATACGAGTTATAAGTTTTGCTCTCCGTTTTTGCGTTCAAAATCAATATAAGTATGATTCATTTTTTGTTAATTAATCGCTCGGTATCGAAATTAATGATCAACTGCGAATATTTATAATTCTAACCGAATGAAATACTGTGTTGTGAGGTGCATCAATGTTCCAGCTCTCAGATTCTGAAGAGTTTTCGAGTTCCATCTGAATATAATGGTGCTTTTCACGCTCTAATGGGCCATAAGCGATAAACTTTACTGCGCTGCCACAGTAAACGCTCATTAAAAACATTTTTCTTTGGCTAAAGCGGCTCACGAGTAATTTTCTCTCAAATTTTTCCAGAAAGTTATTAAGCTCATTCAAATGCATTTAGGTGAATCGTGACTTTCTCCCTCTTCCCGTTGTAATCTCGCCTCCACCTCCCGAAAGCTCGGAGAGTGTTAAAAACTTCGACTTGGAGTGAAAAGAAGATCAAGATGCGGACTGAAGTTAGAGAACTTTAAACTTTGGAGCATGGACGCAATGCGTCTCTAGCTCATGAATCCTTTCATCATGAAAATATCTGCCTGGCCATGAGCTCCATCAAGGAATTGATTTTCACACACAATAAGTCGGTTGAGAGCTTTTGTGTAACTCTCTTTGTGCAGTATTTTGGAGGCATAATAAATTTGAAGGTGATACTCCACTTTTTTATCTTGTGACTGTCACTAATGATCCCTGCAATCTAAAAAATAATTCTGAACATTTAATTAAAGATGAAGTGAATACCCGTTTATCAAATTCGTTGGCACGGATCGCTCAGGTTCATAAAATTTGTCAGCTCACCAAGAATAAGCTGCATTTTTAATCTATGAGTCTTTAACTCTAAAAAAATTTTAAAACCTCGCTTGAGTAATAATCAGAGCTCGTATATTACTCATCTCAGAAAATGCTAATCAACATTTGAATCCCTCCTGGACCAGAGTAACAGTGAATTATAAGGAAAAAAGTTAATTCGAGAAGTGTCCTATTTACCCATGTTTAATTAACACTAACGACACAGCGATTCGAGGTCAAGACTTGCGGCTGCTCCTGGTCAGTAGCATTTAGAAGTAGAAGATCATGAAACTGTCTCGTGCTGTCGGAATTTTTGAGAGTTGATGTTGATAATTCACGAGTGAAATGGAGGACCATTTCCAATCAAATGATTTCTTCATGAAAAATATTATCAACGTTATAAGGGTAGTAGAGTGCTATGGTGAAATTTATGAATTTTGCGTTGCATAGAAATTGATTTGAAGATGTTGGTGTGGATTAATAAAGCACTTTCTGTTGAGTCAGCCCCATGATAGATAGGCACTAACGTAACGTATAAATTTCCACGTGGAATAATGTTCATAAATTTGGAACTGATACCTGTAAATCAAGATCTTAAATACACTGGCTTTCCTTGTCGATCGTCACCAACGTCGAGTACGCCTCACTCTTCCTTGATTGTGTTTGTTGGGCGCGAGAATATTTGTAGCGCAAGTATGCGATGTAGGGGCTTACTAATGCTAAGAAAAATTATCTAGTGCACTCTTTTTAAAGAACTACGTCTCCTGTGTGGGAGTTTGAAAGAGGATTGGTTCCCGGGTATGATTGAGGAAAGTTCGTGTAAAATTCATTTCGGTCAACTGGAATCCTGTTAGGAACTTGATGCTAAATTATTTCTCAGCTTTGCGGATTGTTGCATTATCACTTGCTCTAAAAAGTATGTGTTCTACATAAAACCCATGTATGGCGTTGAGTGGTAATTTTTGGTGTCTTCTTGTTACGAGTACTACCCGTCACTATTAGTACTCCTCAGTATTATTGTTTGTCAGTTCGGAATTAGTTTATAGGGAGAGAGCCGCTTCTGTGTCAGTAAAACTTCAAACAGGGTCGTTTTGTGTCGAGTTTATTCTGAGAATATGTTTGCGTTTGATTGAATAAATTTTATTACATCAATGTCAATGAAGGGTGTCTTTCAACACACTATCGGCAAAATGTGTGTTACAGTAACTTTCACTGCATTGACTTCTAAGGTACAATCACAGATTTAGTCCTTGGCACTAAAGCAAACCCCATTGAAATTTATATTGGTTAACTTTGAGTTTGGATGCTTCTACACAAAGTATCCCAAATGGTCGGAAACGCAATGATTTTGCGTTTCAGCCCCCGCATGCTATTGATTCGTACAACGTGGTTATTTTCAGCCTGCAGTAAGCTGATTATGGGGCAGTCATGTTTGAGAATGCGTATACTTGAAGGAGACCTATACTTTACCTGTGCTCCTGGCATTTCTGTGCGAGGCTCGGGAGTGAAGTGTCAGCGTCCGTAACGTGTTGGAGATAATGTAATATAAAGAGCTATGTTTTGTTGACGGTGAGCATAACTTGCGTGAGACCTGGGATGGCAAAACTCATACAGGTTTTAAGCGATGTATCTGTGAAGTATATATTTGGTTTAAAAATGTAGTACGTTCAAAATATCTTGTGAAAGAATAATATGTGAGTGCGTTATGGGTTATATTCGTGAGTGTTAACACAACAGTGTCCGAACTGATCATTAGAGAAGATTAGTTCGGTTAGTTTGGAGTTAGTTCTCTGCTAAATAAGTTCGATCTAACTAGCAGAGTTTTGATTTTAATTACAAAAACGTGAGTTTTTTATCCGGTGGCCATCTGTTTACGCCATAGGGATTTTTTGAGCATCGAGAACAAGATGACGCTGGGATTCAACAACATATTTGTCACTTTGATGCAGACAAGTTTGCGTTTGTAGTTTTATTTTGATGTCGTAAAGAAATTTGAGTGCAATAAGAGTGCATCAAATTTACAGAGAAATGAGTACAGCGACGCCCATATACAGCAGCTAGAGATCTGGAACCTCCCTTATTTTCACGACACAGTTTTGCGTCACCGAACTTCGTGAGCATCAAGATAACTTACAATGCTGCTCTAAATAATTAGGGCAAAAAATTTGTTGCAGAGGAAGTTGGAGAATAACTACGAGGGAAAATTTCTTCGAAAACAATCCTAAGAGAAAAAATACACAACCACGCCGGGAGCACAGCGCCAAGGCCCCCACGGGCCGTGGCGAGGCAATCACAATCCATCATCGGCTGTCGCATCGTAAAAGAAATTTCGCACAGAAGCGTCCTACTCTTGTGAATAAAACGGACGGGGTAAAAGCTTCCCGTCAGCCCAAATATTTTCTTTAAGAATTGTGCGTGTCGCCCGACGAGGCATCAGACTTTAAGGAAACTTTGAATGGGGACATACATTAAGGCTAAATATTCATGTTTTGTGTAGGGGGGGCTCATAAAGTAGCCCGCGGGACCGACGTGGTTATTATACTACTCAATATTTTTTATAAAAGCAAATACATGACGCTGCGGACTACTTGGTGATAATTGGTGACCCTCGCAATTTTTTTGAAATCATTCGTGCTCATGAAATCATTTCGTAATAAAAATGCATCGATTTTTGCAAATGCTTGAATCCATTCTCCGAATTTAGAATCAAGTTTTTACGGCATGCACTTCAAAAAATTTATGGACAGACTAACGTAGACTGTTGACGCACATACATATTTAGGAAGAGATTATGCGATTGTCAAAGGTATTGACAAAGTTACCAATTATACAGACTCAAGTATGAAACAAGCCAACACAACTGCAGTGTTATCGGACTTAATTTCTTCGTGTGCCACTTCCACTTCCTGTTGGTGCTGAGTATTGCTTTCCAATTAAAGAAGTCAGCACCTTACCGTAACTTAGCGCCATTCAGTTTCTCAGACTTCGTTCTTCGCCAAACTCAGAAGCTCGTCAGTGTAGTATCACTCACCTCAATGGCTAAGAATATATTTCCATTTTCTATCTTATTCGCTAATTATAATCCCTCACCTACACAACTCTATACACACAAATTGCTATTTCCGGCTTCGTTAACCACAGATTGCGCATCCATTGATGTTGATTTGCTCGCATCCTCTCCTTTCATTAGCTCAAATCCTTCCCAGTTGTATGTTGATTCCCAGATGCCCACCTCATCCAACAAGTTAACTTTTTGCACAGTTCGTTCCTTCCATAACTCTACTCTTTCATGCATGAGATTTGTACATGCATGAGCTAAATTTTATTGCTCGGTGTTATTCTTCCCAAATTCTTTCTTCAATTTCACTGCATCAGATAAGATTTGCATCACTTGCCTCAAAGCCTATCATCAACGTCTCTGAACCTTATAGTTTTATTCAGATCCATTCCCGTAATGGCTAATAAAATTTTTCCGTTCTCCAACTTATTCCCTAATTTTAACTCCTCACTTACACAACCTAACGGCCATAAATTGCTATTTCCGGCTTCGTTGTCAAAATATCATCTATAAATCTAGCTTCAGCGAGATAGTGACTGAATATTTGATACTTTTAATTTTACTTTCTCTACACATGGCTCTCTAAAAAAAACAGTCATTCTTTCTTTCGCTGTCCTGACTTCCATTTATTTTATTCAGTTTACCACTAATACTGACTTCCGTCACCTCAACTGATGTGCCCCTCAGCCATCTATTTCATCTAAAAATTCGTACACATAGTATACGAAATGTCTTTCTTTTCGGTGTCAATTACAATTTTTCAGAAATCATAGCTCTAATTTACACAGGAAATTGGATTCACTAGAAAATAAGCACAATGAAAATCAAAAAAAATTTTATTTAAAAAATGATGTCAATCATTTTTTTATGCCAATCAAACCACAGACGCTCAAATAACAAGGGATCATGAGGTTTGCCGAAACACGGAAGCAGGAAGGGCAAGGCATGAAAATTCACGTTCCAAATACTACCTTGGAAAATCAATTAGGAGAACTTCTCGGGACGTATTCCTTACACACCGTTACACACCGCTAGATTTCGTGCAAATTTATCTTTAATTACTTTAGGTGCCGGTGCTAATGCAAGCAAAACAGTCGCACGAAAAGCATTTGAATGACCAATTTAGCCGTGGTCTGCCAGCGCCGCATCTGAATGTATTACACGTGGGGTAAATTTAATTTGTGAGTTCCTACTCCTGTTGAATTGCTGCTATAATACTAAACCTCCCTAAGAGCACCAGTCTGACACGGCATTGCGCTAAATAGTTTAGAGCGGCGGTAAATGCCGGTTGGAGCACATGTAAAATAAAGTGATAACTTTTAAGCGAGCTGTATCAGTAGCTTACGGTAGTTGTTTAGCACAGTATTGACGTAGCGTGTAGTGAATTGTCGGTAGCAATTTGCACGATAGATCCATTTAAAGTTTATTAAAGAGCTTATCCGGATGAGAGCAGGCAGTGAAGCGATTACTGAAAGCGAAATTGATAGGAATAGGTAGGGTGTGTAAATCATGCATATTAAAATGCCCTTTTATTTTTTATATCAACGCTGTTAAGTTGCTCATGGTGTCTTCCATTGTGCGCAGTTTCTTCATACACTTGTTAATTTGTGAGCAGGAAATATTCTGCTTTCATTCAGCACATTAATCACTGGCTAATTTCCTTGAGGTCCTCGAAGCTGTCTCTGAATTCAATAGTACGTTTTTACAGTATATGCCCCGTAAGCTTTCTACTTTTCTATCCTGAGTATGAGAAATGGCTTTTCTGAACGTGCGCGTAGTGCTGACAGGAAATTTACAAGCACCGTTCAGGGTCTAT
>JACJUY010002827.1:71847-89248 GCA_014220935.1 Platorchestia sp. MABIK | reverse complement strand
TATGGTTTTGGCAGCTGACTCGTTATGGTTATGGCAGCTGACTCGTTATGGTTATGGCAGCTGACTCGTCATGGTTATGGCAGCTAACTTTTTATGATAACATTTGCATAGTATTTTCGGCTGCATAATTGCAGATTATTATAGGTCATAGTTCTAGGTCATTAAAGATTTCTGATAAGTTACTAAAAATGTAACACAACCATAGGATCTTACCGTTATTTCTATTTGGTATTAAAACCATTGTGTTATTATTATTATTTTAGTTGGTTAAAGATTGCCTAGGCACAACAATAGCGATCTCGAGAGAATGAAGAGATGAGAGATGCATTGTGAAAGTGACACGTTAGAGTTTTACGTCGACGTGCATAACTAACTCTGGTGCAGAATTTCCCTGACGTGTAAAACTTTGGGTTTTCTACTTACTCCATCAACTTGAAGCAATTATAGTCTCATTTACGGCATGTTTCACTCAGACCACTTCTTAAATTGACAAATTTCAGCCAGTTTTTTTAGTTTCTCATTGCCTCTTGTCGTGTGTGACGGTAAATTGACATCTTTAAGGAGTTTTTGTCTGTTGACAGTATTTGTTACTAAAATTATATATTCAGCAATTATTGCGTTGCGTGTTTTTAATTTCTCGTTAACTAATATAATTCGAAAATTGCTCACCCATTTAACTTTTGGAACTATTGTTCCTGGTGTTGCGATGATCACATTATACTGAATGCAAACTCCGTGGTAGAACTTCCATTTTGATTGAAACAAATTGATCAAAAATAAAAACACGCGAGGCGAATAAGTGGTGAATGGGCTTTTGGTCATCAGTTCAATGAAGTTTTCTTGATTTACCATAATTTTCGACTTAGCCCATGGCTTCCACCACGCTTGGTCTGTTTGAAGATTTCTTTTAAACGAAAGGCAATGAAAGCCTATAGGTTCCATGATTCCAGTTCGTTGCTTCCTTGATGCAAGTAATGAAATTAATTGACGTAAAATTACTTCCAAATCCCCTTCTCCTACCTTTTGAGTATTATTTTCATTTCAGTTCTCAACGCACTCCAGCAATCGGAGTCTCGACAAATAGCGAAGTCTCCGAAAATTTCAGTGAAGACTTTGTCACAACGCGAAAGTTTCAACGAACTCTACGGTGATCGCTGCGCAGCTTTGACGAACCATTCTTTGAGTTTGGTATTGCAGTTTAAATCTTGAGCCTGACTGGCGACATTCATGTCTTCTTTTACGAATACAAAGACAAAAAATGTATAAAGATGGAACTCCAATTTTCCTCCAGGCTAATTTTTTTTACCAAACCACAGCACACGCTAGTGCCGATTCGCGGCTGCATTCTATTATATCTCGGAGAACTACGAAAATAACGAGTGTTTCCGCCAGGAGATTTCTTAGTTCAGAAAAAATGTACCATGAGCTCACTACAAAGTTTTCTTTTTCAGAAGCTCATGCCAGAAAGTAAGACCCCGAATGGCCTCAATTTGGCTCGGAAAAAAATTACTAATGCCACTGCGAAAAAAATGGCAGTAATGCTGCTCCGAAAAAAATGGCAGTAATGCCGCTCCGAAAAAAAATGGCAGTAATGCCGCTCCGAAAAAAAATGGCAGTAATGCCGCTCCGAAAAAAATGGCAGTAATGCCGCTCCGAAAAAAATGGCAGTAATGCCGCTCCGAAAAAAATGGCAGTAATGCCGCTCCGACAAATATGGCAGTAATGCCGTTCCGAAAAAAATGGCCGTATTACCGCTCCGAAAAAATAGCGATAATGCCGCTGCGAAAAAAGCCAAATAGTACAGTTAGTGAGGAGGTGTTGAGCAGGTAAAAAAATGGTAAAAAATACACTCCCAGTCATCCAAGAAGTGCCAGAAGTTCTTACGACCTACAGCGGTGCCTACGTTCTGCAGTTTCCATTTAGGGCATAAGGTGCGCTGAATTCTGCCTGGAGTGCCTACAACTTAGGGTAAACCTAAATGCCGCATAACGGTAAGTAAGATTGAGGTTACTCTGAGTGCCACTAAGGGTACTTCTGCCCTAAGGCTACGCAAGTTCCCCACAGGGTACTTAGGACTAAGGGTACAAGAAGTACGGCTAAGGACATCTAGGGTTGAGGGCTTGACTGGGTGCTGCTAACCGTACTTGCAAATATGCCCAAATACCCACATCCACAAATATTCAACGGAACAGCGGAATGTTCGGAAGCATATTTTTGTAGCAGCACTACAAGTTTTGCTTTAACATAGAATGAAATTATGTTACACAAAATATTCAAGTTTTTACTGTGTTTGCGCTTGGTGTATACCAATTAAGCATGAATAACGTAGAGTGGTGAAAATTTAATTGAAACCATAGATGAATAAAAATGAAGAATGGTAATTAAATTTTTACGTTTCTATAACGTATTTTCAAAAACTCGGTTCACACGAACTGAACATGTTACTACATTTTTGCCAGCATGCCTCGTGAGTACAGGAAGATATAATCGAATTCCTTAACATCAAAAAGATGTTCTTCACAATCATTACAAGTAACTACAAGGGATCAACGCTAAAGTTACGCTGAAATACCATTTCCTTCGGCGCAATTTCCTGCTTCTCTTCGTAAAGATGCTTGCATCTCAAAGATATTACACTGCCGTGGACGGAATAATGCGCAGAGGTTCCAAAATCATTAACAAGCGACACCAACTGTGTCCTCGAGTTGGCAATTGCCAGCAAAATCTAGCAGAAGGGAACCTGAAATCTGCTTGACCAGCTGAACATCGAGCAACGGAAGAAACAAACTCACACATGCCGAAGACTTTGCTTTGAAATCGTCCTAGTTGACAGGTCACATCTCAGGGTCACCTCATCGTGGTTGGTACAGCAGGTTAAATTTTGTGAACATTAGAGCTTATCTGACGACATCCAAACCAGTTCCTCTGGAGGACAGGAAAAAGCCTGAAAATTTAACGAGTGCAATAAAGCTCGTCAAAATTCCCCAGATATGTTGTACTAAACATGAGTTTTAGCAGGTGACGATCCTCGTCATCTCAAGGCTACACTGAAGGGAGCTGTGGGAACTGGTCTGAACTGCGCTGGGCATCCGATGCTGGGCATCCGATGCTGGGCATCCGATGCTGGGCATCCAGGACTGCGCTGGGTATCAGATGTTGGGCATGCAGGACTGCGCTGGGCATCCGATGTTGGTCATCCAGGACTGTGCTGGGCATCCAATGTTGGGCATCCAGGACTGTGCTGGGCATCCAATGTTGGGCATCCAGGACTGCGCTGGGCATCCGATGTTGGGCATCCAGGTCTGCGCTGGGCATCAATCACTCACACTTGCCTTCCCACGCCACTGAATTTACAATTGACTCGTTCACGTGAAGCGAGAGTAAATAAAAATGCAGGCGAGCGATTTATTTAAATTTGAAACCAAGTTCTACAGAATTTATTCTTGGATATTCGATTATGTAGGAAGTGGATCATATTGGACGTGCTATTCACCTGATGGAGTTGGAGGCAAATACTAGGATATGAGATGCTGCAATTTATTTAATCATTAAGGCTGTTTGCGTAAAACCAATTTACAATAGATTATTATTTGAGTTTCAATGATAGGTATGAAATCTAACGATTCAATGTTCATTTATATTGGCAGAGGCCATTTCTAGAAACATTTCAACAGGTAGACATTGTATCTAATTTTTAAGTTCGTTTATAGAGACAGCGGTCATACTCCCATACATTTTTACGCATTTCAACTTACCTCAGATTACTGATATGTTAAACATTCTATGTTTCAACTTTATTGGAAATAAACTTTTTTCTAAAATCTAGCCACTCGGTGCAGCATCCCTCACCGACGGACATCGTGTCAGATTTGGAAGCTTGCGTCCCATTATTTGGTCACTGTCTGGAGTGACCCATTTTCTTCCACATAGTTTCACACATCTACCCCACATAACGGTCACGGAACCCCGTTTACACCGGTGACGGAACTTCGTTTACACCCGTAACGTAACCCCGTTTATTCAAAAAAGTGCAACTTACCCGAAGGAATACCACCCGAGATATATTCCTGATGCCAATCCGTTTCCGAGATCGTTAAGGCCGTCCGCGTGCCAAAGATAAATTCGAGACAGCAACAACCTGCCGCCTCTGGACCAGTAACACAAACACGGCGACCTTGACAACTGCATGAAGCCTTGAGAAGTTCTAAAGGAATATCAAGCGACAGAAGAAAAAGATTAAATGTTAGTTTAAGCCTCCCTGCATGAAAGAAAAAGATACATAGAAGCTTGCAGCAGAGGATTTTCTTTAAATTGCAGCGGCGTTTCGGAATAAATTTGCATTCATTTCACTGCATTTGTCACGACTAAAACCAAGGCATCATGTGAGGTCTCACGGTCCGGATTTGTGGGAATTTCGTCGCCCGGACCTAGTTTCGATATCATTGAAATCCGAGACACAGTTAAAACTTGAAATGAAAAAATGTATACTTGGGCTTCCCAGATAAACATTTTTGATCATGGATTAGATTACGAGTTAATTTAAGAAACTCTAACCATAAAAATGTAGACGTCCTAATTGATAGGTCACATCTCAAGGTCAACTAATCGTGGTTGCTAGCGCGCATTTAATCTTGCGGAGGAGAAAGGCACCATTCGGTTTGGAAGTGAAGGAATTTGGAGTCGATGGATGAGATGCACTCCCACGCCCGGCACACAGGAGCATCAAGATTGAAAGATGTCTAAAGAATAATACGAAATAAAAGTTGAAGAAGAAAGGTATAGTTGGCGGAAGGAAACTAGTGAACTGAAATTAGATTTGGTCCGTAACGAAATGAGATGTGGTCCGTGCCGAAACTTATCCAACTTCATCAAAAGAAGGCATACCTCACTTTCAGCTCAGGACCTAACATCTTTCATCTGTTAGCGCTAATTCCTGTCGATACAATACAGGGTGTCCTAAAAATATGAAATCCACTGTAGAGGAAACAAGGTAGGGTCATTTCTATGGGGGAAAATACACCTCTTGTTCGGCCAGCTAATAGAATAGCAGTATTTCAAACAAACTTTATGACGTCACCATTGCGACATGTTAGGCCAATAGTGGTGCCAGATTTCGGGCTAGCGGTGTTGCAAGATGCAATATGAACGCTGCAATTGGTTCGTTGCCATGATGTCAGCATTGCGATACGGTCGACGACAAAAGGCTGGTTTGACCCTACCTTGTTTCTTCTACCGTGGTGTAATCGCTCTTTGACGTTGAGAGAGCTTGCGGATGCCCAAATACGTTTTTCTCGGATGGGAACATAAAATTATGATTTTTTCCAATTTCTTGGCTTATCGTTTGATCGTTTGACAATGTAAAATTTGCTATTTTGGGGTGATACCTCCGTCTACCCATAAGTCTTTTTTTAGTCGCATCTTTCCATTTTTTTTGTCTCTAGCTGGAGTTCCATCATGTATCAAGTCATGACGTCATTTTTGCATGCCAATCTCTGCGTATCTATAACTCTGTACTCGTACTTTTTTGTATATTTTTTCGGCACATCTTCTTGTTAACTGTTTACTTATATCTGCATATTTGTGTGTCAACTGCACCCCTACATTTGCTCATCAGTGTCAACTGCACCTCTACATTTGCTCATCAGTGTCAACTGCACCACTACATTTGCTCACCAGTGTCTACTGCACCCCTACATTTGCTCATCAGTGTCTACTGCACCCCTACATTTGCTCATCAGTGTCTACTGCACCCCTACATTTGCTCATCAGTGTCTACTGCACCCCTACATTTGCTCATCAGTGTCTACTGCACACCCTTGTGCTATTCTGTGTACATTTGGACACCTGCAAATGCGTACGTATACCTACTTATGAGAATAAGAGTATTTTTACGAAGAATGTTAATGTTAAGATATTTTAAAAACCAATGTTAAACATTTCAAGTTTCGACTTTATTGGAAATAAACTTGTTCTTCGTCTTTTTTCATCAGCCGAGTACGTGTAGACAGCACGCATTACTACTCCCTCGTGACCACACGTGACGGCCGCATTCAAGAGCTGAAAGTTGCCCCTGCAAGGAAAATAATTACAGCGTCGTGAACGCGTCGCGGGTCATGTTTTCCTGTAATGCCCAGAGGTCTCATGTTGGGTAGTCTTTCTAATGAATTACGGGTGTGAAGATGGGCAGAGTGGCTGATGAGATCAAATTTCATTTCATAAGAAACAAAGACCACTGAGCTGACTAGCCTTCAAGGTTAAAATTCGTTCAGGAAAAGGTCAAATTTCAAATAATTGCTAGTTTCAGCCAGTAAAAAACGACCCATTCCAATAATGGTACACAAGAATTCTTTAGTTGACAATACAAAGCAAGAAGGCAGGCGGAATAATTTTGTTCAACGCGAGTTGCAACAAATGCTTTTGGGTGCATCTTCCTCTCGAAGTAAAAGGAGCAGTGAAACGTAGGGGGACTGCGTTAATTTATTGTCGTGGAACTGCTCATCACACACACAGCTACAGACATACCTCACACACACAGCTACGCACATACCTCACACACACACAGCTACGCACATACCTCACACACACAACTACACACATACCTTACACACAGCCACCTCACACACAGCTACACACAGACCTCACACACACACACAGAAAAACACACCCCACACAGCCACAGCATCGACGTTATCCTTCGACGCCGGTATGTCCGACGCGTAATTTGATACGCAACGCGTGTAGAATGTAACGGTTTCACGGAACATAACGTAAGTTGTAACGTTTCTTGATAAATTTTTGTAACATCATTCAATTTGTTAATGTGTTCCTTAGCCACAAGAAAGACGAAGTCAATAGGGCGAAGAGCAGGGACCATCTAGTACAGACTGGAGAAAACGAGACATCTATGCACAAGGTGTGTTCCCACTCAAGATGGCCAGCACAGAAGCAGCAGGTTGGTTAGGAAAACAAAGAAGAGACGACAAATTGGTTGCGAAGAAGCAAATTGGTCACGAAAGTTAGAAGTCCCGAAGGTCTATGTAACAGCAGCTCCCTGCGAGCACCAGTCCTCTCAACAAAGAATAGATAAAAAAAACGTTTATTTTCAAAAAATTCGATACATGACATGTATTTCAACACATCGGATTTCAAGAATGACATTGGATTTCTAATTATCCTTAACCTATTGTCAATCTTATGCCTCCTAAGGGATCTAACTTCTAGTTCCATTAGCCGAGTAACATTTGGTGTATAATTTAAAATTTCACGTAATGGAATACATGGTATCTTCGAGACCTTGACTCTAAGTTTAGACCTGTGGTTCACCTACAAATATCGTCTCATAACAGAATTTTTCCAAACCATTTGCATTGATGTGTACCATCAGTTAAAACAGCAACCTACCGTTTGTCCTTGCTCGAAAGCCCACCGTTTTCCCTTGCTCGGAAGCCCACCGTTTTCCCTTGCTCGAAAGCCCGCCATTTTCCCTCGATCGAATGCTCTCCGTTTCCCCTCTTCAAACATCCTTCGTTTTCCGTTAATTGAAAGCCTACGGTTTCTTTCGCTCGAAAGCCCCATTTTTTTTCTTTTGCTCGAAAGCCCCTATTTTTTTCTCAGTCGGATGCCCACCGTTTTTCTCTCATTCAAAAGCTCATTAATCCCTATTATTTATAAGTTCATCATATTTTTCTACTCTGAATTCCAGCTTTTTCCACTCCCAAAATTAAGGTTTTCCCTCATCGGGAGCCTCAGTTCTCCAACGCTGCAACACCACACCAGTTTAAGCTTCCAGTAACAAGAATCAATTCACAGATTCTTTCGCTATTATCCTACCTCAATTGGACCTCTTCTCAATTTATCTAACATTACACAATAAAAAAATTTACCACAGTTCGTCCAAGGAAGCGAGGCACGCTGCTATCAATCTAATCTAATTCGAAAGAAAGGAAGTCTCTCGCACCGAAGTAAAGTCTATTAAACTTCACTTTCAGTAGGAAACGTCCTTCACATCCGCTCAAATTACTACCAGTCTCCGAGCCAGAAAGTTCACAGTCATCGTCTGTGACATTTTTACTCTGACGCTAACTCGAAACTTGGCTTTTTTTAGCGGTGATCTCGCTTTCTTTGCTGAGATGCTCTCTTCGTCCGGCCTCCTGGCACTTCCGCTTGTGTGGGCTATTTTCTTCAAGTTACTTCATAGGGTCGGTGTAAAATATTTATTGGTATTTTGGGGAGGAAAACCTCGTCACCAAAATGTTGATGTCAAATAGTTTAGAAAACAAAAAACCTGTCCAATTTCATCAAAACGAAAGTCCCTTCCCCCTCATATGACTTTCTGCTTGGCACCTCACATTTTCTCCCCATGAACGCTAATTCCCATAGATACAAAAGTTGTATCCCCTGAGCGTCAGCTCATGGAAAACGACGTGTCACAATGAGAGGCAATCTTCAAGCAATCTGCAACTGGGCAGCAGGCAATCTTCATCGGGTAGGCGCAATCAAGGGACATTAAAATCGCAGCAGGACAACGGAGGAAGATTGTTGGTCAGAACTCGTGTTGGGAGACCGGGTGCGTTTTGCAATCTAACGTTGGGAAATAGTTATGCCTCAATAGCAGGTTACTCATGGCCGATTATGTCCGAATGACTCAAGGTGATGGCTTCACGCGCTCTTCTGAAATGAGAAAGTATCTAAAGGAGCGATTCGATGCGGTGATCTTGCAGTGGAAATGCTTCGGAAGAAATTCATGACACGTGTTCGCCAAAAACACAAAAAGATTCACGAATGACCAAGTTATAAGTCCGAAAAAAATCATCATGATGAAATTATCATTAATTTATTCTCATTTCAAATGTTACGAAGTGTGACATGATTAAAAGCCTTATTTCACACTTTTATTATCCAACCCTCCGACCCACTTTCAATTTTGGCATCTGAGATTCTCGGAGCAAAGTGGCAATGGAGGCGAACTAAGTTGCCGATTTATTTTCGAGCAACCTGTTAATCTTTGTAGGAGCCTAAAATAATCAACATATGTTGTCTTTATTCTTCAGATTAAATTAAATGAGTTAGATCAAGCTTCCGTAACCGCAACGAAGACGTTCCAAAGAGAGGACGGATTAAGGCACTGTTTGGTATAGTTGGGGGGGCTGCGGAATTAATGAACACAAGGTGTTCCCACTTGAAATATTCGGCGCTTAAAGACAGCAAGTCAAGAAGGAAGGCTACAAATCAAAATAAACATAAAAGGAAAAAGTTATAGACCCTGAAAAACATGGCAGCAACGAACTGGAAAAATGTAATCCTTAGCAGAAACCCAAAAAAAGTATTTCAACAATAGGAAGACCTGCCTGACTTCTAGCTTAGGACCTCACATTTTCCTCCTGGGATCGCTAATTTCTATAAATACAATCACTGTATCCCCCTGAATGGTTTTCATCTTTCAGAAGCCTTTGAACCCATGCATTTATCCTTGAAATGCGTTTTAATCCTGAAATTCGTGGCTGAAATCCGTTTGAACACTGGAATTTAACCTTGTAGTGCATTTGAATGCTGATATTTATCTCTGACGTTCCCTTGTAACCTCATTTTTCATCACCATCCCTCCAAACCTTTGATTCACTCTTAATTAAATCCTTTAAAAACAATGCAGCTATTCTTGAAATGTTTTTGAATTCTTATATTTAGCGCCCAGATATCTTTGGGAACTTAGCTTTATATATCAGATGTTTTTGAAATCTTACATTTGTCCTTGCCAAGATCATTGAAAATTTACATTCATACCTACTAACGCTTTTCAAAATTTACATACGTACTTTAAATGTTTTTCAAAACCTTACATTTGCCCTTGAAATGCTTTTGAAACCTTACTTCTATCTATGAAATGTTTTTTAAATCTATTATTCGTCGTTGCAATGCTTTCGAAACCTTACATCTACCCTTAAAATGCTTTAAAACTTGAAATTTATCACTCAAAAGCCTTTAAATCGTTACATTTATCTTCTACTAGACTTTGAATCGATACAATTTTCAATCAGAAGCATTTGAATCTTTACATTTATCCTTCATAAAGTTTCGAATCTACGCAGTTTTCAGTCGAAAGCTTTTGAATCTTCCCATGTGTCCTCCAGAGGCCTTGAAGCCCCGTAACTTCCCTCCAGCTAAGCACCTAACTTTAGAACTCTTCACCAATATTGCAATTGAGCAATTTTGATAGCGTGCGTGAAAAATTTTCAAGGCTAAAATAATCATAGTTTTACTCTATTTCATCATCTGAAGCAATACGTAGAAGTAATTTTGCTCCAAGAACCTCGTAGGGTAAAACTTAGCAAAAAGATGAGACTAAATATTTAAATACAGTAGAAAACTTTACTTGTGTGTAGACCCATGTCATTGTCTTAGGTTCATTACCGACCACAATAAGACAACAGCGCTATCTTAAGGGGACAATAGTTACCCAAATAGGACAAGATTGTCACCTCAAGAGGACGATAGGGAAACCCAAACAGGACAATAATTCTTTAAGGGTTTAATAGAAAAACCAAAACAAGTCAACAATTTACCTTAAAGGGACAATAGAAAAACCCAAACAGGACAACAATTTACCTCATGGGGGCAATAGAAAAACACAAACAGGACAACAATTTACCTTATGGGGGCAATAGAAAACCCAAACAGGACAACGACTTACCTTTATGGGCAATAAAAAAATCCAAACAGGACAGCAATTTACCTTAAAGGGACAATAGAAGAACCAAAACAGGACAACAACTTACGTTAAAAGGGCACTATACTCCCAAATAGGACAACATCGTTACCTTAACCGCTTGTGTACCAAACTCAAATAGCTTAGGGAAACGCTTTCGGGGACAAATGTTGTCACTGCCCTGATATATCAGTGAAATCATCCTTATGAGGGTCTTCTTCGCTTAAGCAAGTGTCTACGTTTTTTTCAAAATTAAAGAATAGTTTTTTTTTTTTTAATGTATACTGAGTCTGAATTTTTTGCACCAAAAATAAAGTTCTTGAATTGGAAATAACAAATTCAGTCTTTGCTTAAACTGGATGAAGGTCAGAACACGCTAAGTTGAGTGCGGAAGTGTAATGAAATGTGCTGCTCGGGCCACGTGGCTTGAAATAAGGCAAATAAATTAATTGAAGTAAATTATATTAAATTAAATTAAGGCAAATTGCATGTGTGAGACTTCTGAAATCCTTAAAAGAAATAGATTCATGAATGCAATGAATTTCCCCCACTTTGTGACTTATTTCAAATATCTCTCTAATAGCTACAGTACTCAAAAATTCTGTTAGTTGCTCTAAATACGTCCGTAGCCATCCTGACCCTATGCTACCGTCAGTTGACAAAGGGTTAAATATGACGACAGAATTACCCTAACAGGACAACAGAGTGGCTTTCAGAGGACAACCGATTTGCCATTAAAAAACAGTAAATTCCCCCAATCAATATGTAAAATACCCTAAAATACAGAGTAACTCTAAGAGGACAATTGGGTAACCCTAGGGGAACCACTAAGTTACCCCAGAAGGACACGGGACTTTCGATGACCTATGCCGGAGTCAGGCAGGACAGATGCCAAGGCCTTCTCCCTCACGCCGCAGCACCGCAGGGCCAGGAGTACAAATTATAATAAAATCACAGCGCTTTAAAATCTGACATGCGTGTGAGCACGCCGCGTGTGCGTGTGTGTGCACTCACTGTGCATTGCACGATATTCCTGTAAGTACAACGCCCAGTGCACGTGCTCTCGTATATGCCCAGTGCACGTGTTCGCAAACGAGCCCAGTGCACGTGCTCTCGTATATGCCCAGTGCACGTGCTCTCGTACATGCCCAGTGCACGTGCAAAAATTCCACGAGCGTTCAACACACACGGTCTCTTGTTCGTGATCAAGTGTATGCGTGTGATCAACGCTGCAACAGATCACCCGTGCAACAGACCACCCGAAGTACTGTATATACGCGTAAACGTCGAAACCACGAGCGTACATCTAAGCCAGACATGGAAGTACATTTCCGAACAGTCAAAGAAGCGTCAGTCGTGGCTGTAATAAAAATCATTTCTGCCTGAACTCAAACACTTGATGAGCATTCATATCCAGTTCTGCTGAATATCTAATTCTTGGATAACATCGATTCGCTAAACCTACAAAAGAGTTGGTCTTTTTTCTTTGAAAAAACAACATGAGCTGTTTCCAATCAATGTCTTAACTTATCCCGAAATTATAAGTTCTAGGGATCCCACCATGTCTAATTCAATAAAAGTTACTCATGCCCCATTGCGAAACAACGCTACCTTTGGTCAGGCATGATGGTAAAGATATAATTGAACGTCTTCAGGGCTATTTTGATGATTAAATAGGGTCACAGCCTCGAAAAGCAAATGCTATCGAGAACCCTGAGGTCACAGCAAGCCTCTAATGAAGTGCTCCGCCACCGAGGCCAATATTTGGCGGCATCACTCAGGCAACTCGCCAGAAGGTCACGGGCTTAAATGACCGAAATTCCAGTTTTTTATGGAAGGTAATTAAGGGTTTGGACGGCTTGTTCTGTGCCACGGATTGAGCAGAAAAATTATCCATGGTATTATAAAGTAATCTGTCGTATCTATTTAACCTTCATTATCTCTATTTTTCAGTGAAATATGTCTAGCTGGAACATAAGTTAGACGTAATGCTTACAGCCCCACATGGAGAAGAATGCTGAAATCTGAAAATAGTGAGCTACACAGGATGTGGAGCACCACGTGGTACATCAAATGATGTCACGCCTACTTTCCTACGCGCTGTAGCACGTGTAGCGTAGTCGCATCTACATTCCTACGTGTTGTCGCACGTGTAGCGTAGTCGCATCTACATTCCTACGTGGTGTAGAAGGTATAACGTAGCCAGACCTACTTTCCTAAGCGCTGTAGCCCGTGTAGCGTAGTTGCATCTACTTTCCTACGCGCTGTAGACCGCGTAAAGTAGTGTAGAGAACTTACGCTGCGAACTGTACGCCGTAATGAGCTGAAATACCAGAAAATTTCGCCTGAGGACTATTGGCCTTGACTATTGTGGGGCTATCGACTATCAAGATCTCGCCCTCAGACAACAAAACCTCTTGCTTACAGCGCGTCAAAATCGCTTGAACGTCCAAGGCTAAACAATTCGATGTACATTCGAAATGTTATCGGGAAATTATTCACCGAGATCCCAAAACAGGATATTTTTTGGAGCAAATCAAACTGCTCTCGATTGGCAACGAAATCAGCACCTATTCACCTCAAATGTGTTTTTACTGAAAGAAACGTCCTTGATATTTTATGCATGTTAGCACACAAGGCGCGAAATTTAGGCTTTTAGAAGTAAAGGAAAAGGAGGAGATTGTTGGAATAATTTCCTTACCAACTGGAAGGACACTTATGAGGGTTCTGAAAATGTTGGAACATATAGGCTTCGCAAAATCTATACGTGAGAATCTAGCGTAATTTTATTTTAGGACATGCATGTGCATTTGAATCTATGAATGGTACTCATTTTTTTAATAGAAATAATTGATTGATTGTAATTTTTTAGCGCCTGCTTTACCACCACAAAGATGTTCGAAGAGAGGAAGGATTAAGGCGCTAATAAGTAAGGAGTTAAGGAAACGCGGAGTCTACGCACAATGTGTATTCCCGCACAAGCTCCCCTGCTCATAAAATTTACTATATTACGTAAGTTATTTCAAGCCGCCCTAACCGCAAGGAAGGCATTCCAAAGAAAGATAGAAAGGAAGAAGGTACCATTCAGTATGGTCTTGAGGGAACGCAGACTTTGTACAAAAGGTGCGCAGAAACAGCAAGTTGAGGAAGAAATTTAAAAGATAAAAATTTGAAGACGGGAGTCAGAGGTCCTTGAAAAAAATACAGCTCTGAATCAAATCAGGATAGCCCTTTAAAATAAAAACTGTAAACCTATTCGGTTCGAACAAATAGAAGGTTACTTAACCTTGAGCATTAGACCTCACATTTTTCCCCTGGGAGCGCTAATTCTTAGATGAAATTGTATCTCCGAAAACGATTCAGATTTCTTTCCCTGGGGTTTTCTTCAAGACTGAGTATTGCGTCTAGCACTGCCTAATGTTGCGAAATTGAGCAATGCGGTTTTAAGAAGTCATTGTGTCTACCTATGTCAATGCTTAGCAGTGCGTTTTAGCAAATTCAATAGTTCGTATTGAAAACAGCATTGGCCGTGACTACTTTACAAGTTAAAACAGTGAACGAAACTTAGCAGTACTGTATAGAAAATTCTGCTGTTAGTGCTGATAACTGCAATAGAGGTGGCTACATCTGAAGTTTAACAAGAAATAAATAAAATTTCGATATTGCTTTTTTAAATAAAAACCTACATATTTCAGCCGTTTTGCACCAACACTTGATGAACAACAGCGTTTTAAATAGGTACTTTTCCAGATAATACCCTTTTTAATCCTCAGAAAGCGTTGAATTCCCGATCCATGAAAACCTTTTTCCTTATATTTTCAAAACTGTACCCATAGGCTCTCGTTTTTTCCGTTTTGACTCGAACGCAAATAGTATTCATCATTGCTTAAGTGACTATGCTGACGTTCTCCAAGCAGAGCTTAGCGTTAATTTATACTCCTTAATTCAGACCAAAAAATCCTGATTAAATTTTTAAACTCAACCCGAAAAATTCAAATACAATTCTGAAACTCAGTCAAAAAAATCCCGATTCAATTCATTAATTCAATCCGAAAATAAATTCAATTCATCCCGAGCTAATGACTGGGGTAAGGAAGATCGACCACCTACCCGAGTTACGGAGCGAAGACGATTATTCTCGAGACGCGCACGGTCGGTGGACCGGAAATTTAGGCGTCGCGTGCACGCAAGGAAGTGAAGATTGAAAAGCCCTGTTTTGTGCCTCTGGTTCTGCTGCAGAGGAAGCTTTGACCCAGACATGCCCTCGCCCCAGACATGCCCTCGCCCCAGACATGCCCTCGCCCCAGACATGCCCTCGCCCCAGACATGCCATTGCTCCAAAGATACCCTCACACAAAGCATTCTTCCCCCAACCGTTTCCTCCCCACAACATTGATCCCGCCTCAAAGCCCACAGACCTACGCTCGCGGAAGGGCTGACACAGCCCACAATAGGGCTGGCAGCAAAAGAAGACAGGTACTCGCTGCAGCAAATTTACATTTCAGATGGCCCAAGACGAGTAAGATTGCAAGGAACAGGATCATTTTACCGCGCATGAGAAATTTGCCGGAGGCGACGTCTGTGAAAGGCGGAAAATGTCTGGTAGTTGAAACGAAAAGATAGGAAGTTACATTCAAGCTGCTTAGTGGAAAGTATTTCTTTCGTTTCAGTTTGGTATTGAGAATTAATTCTGCTTGGTGGGAAGTATTTATTTTATTTTAATTCGGTGTTGAAGCTGTTGCACTCACAGTGTTCGATTGATATGGCGATGTTACATGGGAACAGAGTTTAGCCGACGGGTTCATTCAAGCAGAATGAATTCCTCGCGCTATCTCTTCCATGCGCACCTCAACGGGCATGCTCAAGAGCCACACACTTCTCTGTTTGAAAATCATGGCGATACGATCTGTATTCGCTGCACTGAACTGAATCCTCCAGTGGGTGTTCAAAAGCGGAGGATTCTGACGGGAATGATGAGATCGCACCCTGAAAAAAGAATTGAAGTTTTCAATGGGTGTTCAAAATCCGAGGGTTGTAACAAGAAAGCTAAGATCACACACTGAAAATATTAGAATATTATTAGTTACCTTAAGCCTCCCTATCCGCCACAAATGCGATCCAGAGAGCGAAAGGAAGAAGGCAGCATTTAGGATGGAGTTAAGGGAACGCCGAATCTATGCAGAAAGGGCATGGAAACAGTTCAGAAATTAGTTATGAAACAAAAATAAAGTTGAAGAAAGAAGTAGGTGTTGAAAAACAGGACAGCAGTGAACCGAAAAAAAGTAGTCCTTAACATGACAAAAACCATTTATTTCAACAAAAAGAAGGCCCACCTAAATTTCAGCTCGGGCCCTCACGCATAGTCCCTCTGGGAGCGCTAATTCCCATACATACAATAGTTGTGTCCCCCTGAGGGGCACACTGTAAAGAGACCTGGAGTGTTCAATAGGTGTTCAAAGGCCATCATGATTTCTTTTGCAAGCAAAAAAATTTTTTGACTTTGGTTCTGTTCGAAACTCACGTAGTTGTTCCTATGTGTATTTTATGTGTACACAGAACTTCATGGTTCTACTTGAACATTTAGCTTATTTACTGCATTAACTTATACACAAACACTACATGATGCACGCAAAAACACAGTAAAGTCCATTCAAACAGCGACACTGTTCATTCAAAGGCAAAAAGGCTTATAGAAACAAACGACAAGTTCACTCAAACGAACTGCAAAGTTCACACAAACTAACACAGCAAAGTTCAAACAAAACAAGGTTCACACAAACCAGCAAACAGCAAGGATCACACAAACACAACGAGGTTCACACAAACAACGAAGTTCACACAAACACAACGAGGTTCACACAAAAACAACGAGGTTCACACAAACACAACGAGGTTCACACAAAAACAACGAGGTTCACACAAAACAACGAGGTTCAGGCCAAAAAAGGTTCATTTAAACAAAATAATACACGCAAACGAACAAAAAAGGTTCTCAAAATCTCGAAGCACACACAAACACATCACAAAGCAATATCAAACCTGACCTCTAACATCATGCTGAAGCGAGTGCAACAAATTTCCATTCTTTACCAAACATTTTTGTAAATATCAGTAAATATCCTGAGATATTTCTCGCACCTTCAACCCGAGCCCTATGGTGGCCTCGGTAAATGGATCAAGATCAGCAGATGTTCAGCATTACCAAGAATTTCCCTCGGTTTAATGAGTGTAAAACGTCCCGCTTAACAAAAACCGAGCAAAAGACCGAAAATGGTTTCACCTCCGCAAGGCCCAAAATCCTGCGCAGATAATGCTCCCTTGAATAGACATGCTTAAAATGCGAGAAAATTCACTACCAAAGAGTTATCTCAGACGAGAATTAACACTGCTAATCCAACGTAAAAAATTCACACAATTCTTGTGTCCAGTCAACAATTTCAAGCTCAATCCCTCACATACTTCGCTCTGTTTTGTGATCTAGTGTTGCACATTCTGACTAGCGTAGGGCAATCTGATGAAGGAATGATTGCTGCTCAGTGTGAGTTGGAGAGAGTAGGAGAGAATGGACGAGAAAAGGAGAGGACGGACGAGAACAGGAGAGGACGGACGAGAACAGGAGAGGATGGACGAGAAAAGGAGAGTATGGACGAGAAAAGGAGAGTATGGACGAGAAAAGGAGAGTATGGACGAGAAAAGGAG
>JACJUY010002827.1:53567-70411 GCA_014220935.1 Platorchestia sp. MABIK | reverse complement strand
GTGATAACGCAATATACTGCATGTAAACAATTCATGCAATGCAGCATTAGCGTGATAACGCAATATACTGCATGTAAACAATTCATGCAATGCAGCATTAGCGTGATAACGCAATATACTGCATGTAAACAATGCAAGCGATGCTCTCATTAGTGACAACGCCGTTTCTTCAATGAGAATGCAGGTATGATTGCGCAGCTTTTATGAGTTTAATTTATATGTGAGAGATTATATTACATATTACTTTAAGCCTCCCTAACAGCAATAAAGGTGTTCCAAAGAGAGGAAGGAGAAAGGTACCATGGTTTGAATTGATGCAAAAGGTGCATGGAAACAGTAAGTTGGTTAAAAAGTTCATGAAACAAGATAAATGTAGAAGAAGAAAGTAGTATAGGCCGACAAACACGATAGTAGTGAATTGAAAAAGACAGTCCGTAACAAAAAAAATACATTTCAACAAATGGAATGCCTACTTAACCTTTAGCTCGGGGCCTCACTTATTCCCCCTGGGAGCGCCAATTCCCATAGGTGCAATATTTGTATCCCCTTAATTAAGGGCTTGCACCATGAACTAATATTAATTAAATTATATAATAAAAATGAATTTATATAACAATAACGAAATAATGATACTAATTATAAAATGTTCGTGTACTTGTGCGCTGGTGAAACTCGTATCACAGATACGGTCGTTAAGCATCCTTGTGAGCGTCACAAGGAGACGGACCAACCAGCTTAGCGTGTTCAATGAGATTCCCATTAGAACATAGGAGAAATAACTCACAAAAAATATACATTTGTAAATGTATGGAAGCACCTGAAGTCTTATTATTTAGTATTGATTATAAAATAATAAAGGTCCCAACTTCCCCCAGCAGACCATGATCTAGTCATTAAAAAAAATACAATAATAATGGTTCCAACTTCTCCCTGCAGACCATGAACTAATAACAATGAAGGTCCGAAATTCTCCCTGTAGACCATGAACTGATAATAATGAAGGTCTGAACTTCTTCCTGCAGACCATGAACTAATAATAATGAAGGTTCGAACTTCTCCCTGCAGACCATGAACTGATAATAATGAAGGTTCGAACTTCTCCCTGCAGACCATGAACTGATAATAATGAAGGTTCGAACTTCTCCCTGCAGACCCGAGCCAAGCAAACCATGAAGACCTACGCTACCCTGACACTGCTGGCAGCGCTGACAGCAGCAGCGTCAGCCCGCATGGCGTACGAGCTGTCAGCAGGCTACGACTACGTGCTCTCAGCCCCGCTACAGACGACGTTCTCCTGCGAAGACTTGCCCTACGGCTACTACGCCGACACCGACAACAATTGCGAGGTGCGTGGGCTGTTGTTGGTGGTCCTGTATCCTGTCCACATGCGATGATTAGATTATATGTTAGTTTATGCCTCCCTAACTACCACGGTAGAGGAAACAAGATAGGTTCCTGCCAGTCTTTTTTTCGTTGACGGTGTGGTTTTGCTGACGTCACGGCAATGAACCAGTAGCAGCGCTCATATTGCTTCTGGTAGCACTGCTACCCCCAAATCTGGCTCCACTATTGGTCTAACGACACGGCATTTTGGTGACGTCATAGAGTTTGTTTGAAATGAAGTCTTTCTACCAGCTAGCCGAACAGAGGAAGTGTTTTAGTCCCGAAGAAATGACCCTACCTTGTTGTCTCTACTGTGGTGAGCTATTCTTGGTTTTCCTGTATCCTGACTACATGCGATGATTAGATTATATGTTAGTTTATGCCTTCCCAACTGCTAAAAAAGAGCATTTCGAAAAGAGGAAGGCGCTATTTAGTATGGAGATAAGGGAGCGCGCAATCTATGCAGGAGCATAGAAACAATAAGTTGGGAAAGAAGTTCATGAAAAAAGATTAAATGTGAAGAAAGTAGTAGGTGCTGAAAAACAGGACAGCAGTAAACCGAAAAAAATGGCCCTCTACATAACAAAAACATTTTAATTCAACGAAAAGAACGTCTACCTAATTCTCAGCTCGGGCCCTCGCATTTTCCCCTGGTAGCGCTAATTCCCATAGATACAATTGTTGCATCTCCCTGAGGAGAGTTGAACAGCATTATAATCTTAATACACGCAACAAAAAGCGCAGCTGAATAGCATCATGATTCTATTTAATGTTGCACAACGTGCGGGTGAACAGCATCATGATTTTATTCGATGCAGCAAAAAAGCGAAGTTGATCAGAATCATAATCTTATTCCATACAGCAAAAAGTGCAGTAAAATAAACTCCATAATCTTATTCCATGCAGCAAAAAGCTGAGTTGGAATGTGTCATTTGATGCTGCAAAGCGTGCAGTTGCAGGGAATCACATTTCTAATTTATGCAGCAACAGAAAAGCACTTTCAGATGTATGGGAGATAGCAGTGTAATATATTGGGTTCGGGGAAAGGATAGGCCAGATGAATGCACGTTTTCTTACATTGTTATTTAAAGCTAACAATCGTCCCAAAGTACTGAACGAGTAAACGCAAATTGAAGAACTTCTATTTCTTCCATTGACAACACAGACTAATTGGTTCCCAATACTTCACTTCGTGAAAGTCATATTTGAATTTTCAAGTGTTCAGCATAGTTTTATGTCAAAGTAAGTTTTTTGGCACGAAAATCGCTTTGAATGAGAATGAGTTTTAATGATATTTAATGGTGAAAATCGCTCACTTGATAGGACTAATTTTTTGAACACGACTCCGTAATGATTGTCGATTTCAAACGCAACTTCGTTTAGAGTGTCAATTGCATTTTCAAACACAGCCCCTTCGTATTGATTGTCAATTAGATTTTCAAATAAAACTCCTTCGTATTAAATACTAATTATATTTTCGATACCACGTGAACTCAGCTCCGTGATGGACATTTTAATGAACTGCAACTGTAGCCCAAAAGAAAAATCCCTTACCCATACCGATTCCACACCGGTCATCGGCCACGTCATATTCTAGACATGACTGTCTAATCGTTGATTGGATCACCTAGTGTTCATGACTTCACCTGAATTCAAAATTATAATAATTGCTCAATTATCCGCATTTTTACACAAACTCCTAAAAGTTATATATCGCAGATGCCATCATATATTTTGTTAATGGGATGCACATGATGTATTTTTCGTGTTAATTAGCAATGGGAATTCTGTTCAAAAAGAATGTCTGAATAATAGGTGAATTTACTTCCATCATTAGTGAAGAACTTGTGCCTAAGTCACCACTACTGGGAGAACACGTTGAATTTTGTTCGAATTGCCCAAGTTCCACATTAAATTTTGCCGATATCTTCCAAGTTAAATTTTGGGCGGCAGCGAGAACAGCCAAGAAAGCATTTCAGAGTAATTGTATTTTTAAAACTAAGACCTAATAGTTCTCTCTCTAATGAAAGATGGCATCTCTCCTTAGCGTGTTTGTACCCGCTTGTAAATATCGCTTCACCAGTAGGATGTCACCGAGTCCAAATACTTTATGGTTATTCTATGCATTTAATATTGAAGTCTCCAATCGGGCTGAATTTATCGCAACCATTTCCCTTCCCGTGGCTGTGACGACACTGAGCAAATAATCCTGAACGATCAACTGGTCCCTGGACAAGTAATCCAATAAATTATACCGAACGCAGAACGAGCAATCCGACAGGGCTTACTGTAACCAGAAAAAGTCACCCTCACTCCAAATAGGGACATAGTAACGGAAACAAGCACACATGAAACCACATCCAAGAGTTCACTTGTCAATTTATTCCCCCGGAACAAATCACACCCACACTCCAAATATGGATGTAGTAACAAACAAGTTCACCATGAAAGTACATCCTAGAATTCATAACTCCAGTTATCCCCTGGTAACAAATCATACCCTCACCCCAAATAAGGGCGTGGTAACAGAAACAAGTTCACCATGAAGCTACATCAAAGAGTTCAAATCTCCAATTATCCCCTCATAAAAAAAACGGGTCTTGACCCACGCACGACCAGTGAGTGCTCCAGCGGTCAGCTCGGACACGACCATCTGTCCTGGCAGTGAAAGGGACAACGGCGATAACCTGTTCTCTAGAGACAAAAACCTACGCCCAGTTTATCCTGGCATCGCCGCCGCTCTCAAGGCTTTTATACGAGTTCGTTAATTTGAGCCACGTCATCCTCCTGTGTGGGGAGCGTTTTCAATCGTTTGTTTGGTCACGTGTTGTTTTGTTTGCCTTTTTTCATGAGGTCTTTTTGAAGGGGTTCGTTTTTTTTTGGACATCAGTGCAGGTTGATGAGCCCCTCTTGTTTGTTTAATTTTTGCTGATTTATCATATAGGTATGTCGTTCACTTTTGACTGCTACTTAGAGTAACGAAGCCAAAGACATCAATTTTCAAACACCATTTGAATCTACAGATTGCCATGTGTCCACGAAGAAATTTTTGTCGACGTAGCCTGGTTGTGAGTCACGTCACAAAACTTCCTTTTGCCACGTCCCTCAAGATTAATACAGTGAGTCCTAAAAAAATGTGCTCACTTTCGACTGCTTGTAATCATGTAACTCATGTTTTTTATTTTCATGTAGGTTCTTACTGACATAGATGCGAGTCTAACGAGGTGAATCAAAGAGAGGAACATTGAATTTAAGAAAACTAAGTGTCGAAGAAAAACTTAACTTCAACTGAAATATAAAAACAAAAACCGAGTAATCGTTAGTCAAAGTATAAGTCAATTTTTTGGGACACCATGTAGATGTGAAAAAACACCCAAACGTGCAAAAAACAAAGGTCAATTCAAGTACTTTTCCAAAAACTTTCGACATGACTTGCAAAAACACATCAGATGCCCATGAACGTCCTTATAGAGTAACTGTATAAAGGGAACTTTTTCTTGCACAGACATCGTCAAGTTGAATTATTTGATGAAATTCTGGAACTTTCGCTATGCCTCGAACGTTGATCTTTGGTTCATAGAGAAAGGATTTTACATTCGGCCATTGCTGAAGTTGCAAGCATGCGTTACTAGTTCCATGGCACACTGAGCAATGAAAAATGAGCAGAAGTGACTCAAGAAACCAAAGTTCAACTAAAGATGAACTGATGGAACTATAAAAGAAAAAACTTGAATCATGCTGAAAAACGACCACAAAAAACTTGAATTTCTTATTAAATAAAAATCTATAATTCATATTATAGTTTTGCAATATGTAAATGAAAGAACAATTATATCAGAAAATCGCACACAGATGAATTATACGTAGTATCAGGTGCAAATAATTACAAAATAATTAGAAGTTTTAAAATAATTCAATTACACTGGAAATAGGATATTAAAGTTAAGCTAGTTATGTATTATAAAATTACCGTATTAATTCAAAAGAGTTGTGTCGTACCATATTTCGAATATTTATTAAATAATTGAACTGCACGAAAAACACGAAATTTTATCAAAATAGAAAATTTGTAGTGAAATAATCAAATCATTACCTTCATTTTCCCCTGTAAAGTTGTAATTTTATTGAACGTCTTTAGATATTAGAAACCAAAATGAAAAATTTTACGCCGTATAAATACAAGACTCTTAGCTCTTTCACAGTGCAGCTTGGCTTCCTTAGCCAGATTTGTTTAAGAGCTAACTGTAACACTCGTCTGCCTCTGCTTAACATGTTCTCAGTCACAGTTGACAGTTACTTCATGAAAACATTTTTTTAAAATAGAGAAATCAAATGCAGAAAATTATTAGGTGAAGTCGGAAAGCCAGTAGTACCTTATCTTGATCCATATACTGTGAATTTAGGTAAATGAAGTAGAAAAACATTCGATGTGAGAGTTAGTTACCAAATTCCATTGAACAATAATTTAAAGTCTACCATCTCCTCCAGTCTACTACCCTCGTCCACCATTTATATTTTAATTACAGTTCAAACTCATTGAATATTCTAGAGCTAAAAAGCGGGCATTAACTTGTTTTTATTGGTTTTAGCGCAAATGAATCTTTCGCATGAGACGTGAAAAATTAACTCAATAGAAGCAGAACATTGATACGAAAACCCCTTCGTCAGTTTTGCAGTGAAAAAAATCCAGATCATAGGGGAACACAGCTCTAATTCCTAATTTCAAACAACCGTAGGAGTTACCCTTGCACACGGAGTCATGGGCGAAGAGAACACCAGATCATAAGAGAACGCAGCTCTAATTCATAATTTCAAACAACCGTAGGAGTTACCCTTGCACTCGGAGTCCTGGGCGAAGAATTTCAAGGAGAAAGGGTGACCTTTTTTGCGCGGGATATTAATGCAAAGCACCCTGTGAGAGGGACAGTGGTTGGGCCAGCTCAGATTACGGCTGGCAACACGGGGCTTCCGAGCACGAAGGTTATACCCGCTCGTTCTGATGATAATTTTGCCCTCGCTTTCATCCATTGGCCCCAATGGAAAGCGAGCGGAAACTAAACAGCAACTTGCGGAACGAGTGAAGTGAAATGACCGCCCATGAGATTGCGATGCTGTTCCAGACCTTAATGCCAGCAGTGATTGCAAATAGTCGTGAGAACCGTCGAAATGGGTTTATCTGAGAGGTGCAATTTATTTCTATGGTTTCAATTGGTTGGAGGCTCACTAGGCTACAACAAAAGCGATTTCAAGAGAACCTGTAAAAAGGATAATTTAGTATAAACTATGAAATGGGTTCCAATGCACAAGGCGTGGGTTCCCGCGTATAGAAACTGACAGTTACGAACGAAGAGGAATAAAAAGAAACGTCAGCGAGTAATTCATGAAAACTTAAGAAAGCGAATAGAGCGCGAAAGATCCAAGTCCCGAAGGCCTATCAATAGCTGCGTCACGAAACTGTATCTCACCGGCGCGCATCAATCCTCAATAAAATTCAAGTTCTAGTCCTTGTAAAGTGCAGCTTATGCTTTTATCATCAGACCCTGGTTTGTGAAATGTAAAATTCAACTTTGAATTTGAGTTACCGGACAACGAGACTTACCTTCAGACCGCTTTTATCATCAGACCCTGGTTTATAAAATGTAAAATTTAATTTTGAATTTGAGTTACCGGACAACGAGACTTACCTTGAGACGCACTCGCGGGTCTAAGGTCCTCAGAGATCGCTGCTACCGCAACCTGAGCATGGGTCACTCGGCTGGCTCCTGTCACCTCGTTCTTCTTTGCCTTTCTTTTGCGAGTACTCTTTCTCTCTCTTTGCAAACGCGTTGTGAACGCGGAACTTGATGTGAAGGTTGCTGTAGTTGACACAGTGTACTGCTGACGTTAATTTTGCCCGACAGTCAAAAGTAATTTGTGGGATCATGCTTTAATGTTTTGTTTTCTAGGGAATAATGTTTCTTTACGAAATTACAAAGAGAAAATAATTGTTCTCTTTTTACGAGTTTTCCAGAACGTCAAAAAGCTAGTTAGTTATACACTCAAATGTTTTCTCAGTCATGTGGTTTTGGACAGAAAAAACTTTAAGAAACGTGATATATCACAGCCCGCACGTGTAGATAAAATAAGATATCACCGAGGATTCACGGAAATGTTTCAAATACTAATTTTGTTAGCCCCTGGGGAAAAATTCTGAAAGAAAAGAAAATATACAGTTATGAACTCACAAAGTTAAAACCTTACAGTTCCCACTATAAAATTGGAGAAAACATTTTGCGAAAGAAATTACATTTCAAACTGGACCCTGTCGATAACGTCGGTACTTTATACAAAGAATTTTCAGTCATAAACCGTTCATCGTTTCCACTTAAGTTACTCAATCGTAACGTTCTTCCAAGGAACAGTAAATAAAATTTATCAAAATAAGTGAAAATAAAAATCTTAAGAGAACATTGTCAGTCAAAATATTGCTTTTCCCTCGCTGTGTGCATGGGCCCGAAGCATAGATATCGTAAAAAACTGGGCATTTCAAGAGCAGTAAAAATTTTGAATGAACTAATGAAATTCCACCCAACTGGGCAGAATATGGACATTGACTCAACGATTAGGACACCAGTGTTACTACCTACAGCTTCACACCTACAACTAAAAGATGAAATGTTCGAACACAGACTACCGTGTCTTCATTCTGCAGTCTGGAAGATTCCCACAATCGGGGAAGTTGATACAATCGAAAAGATTACTATTAAAGAAAGCCTACCTGACTCTTCAAACTGTAATTTAAAGAGAAGACTCCATAAATATGCGGGAATAAATATATGTATGCATTCCTGTCCAAGTATGTGATATAAATAAACCAGTCTGCACATTGAATGCAGGGTTATCTCCATAATACATCAGCATCTCACATTAACAACCCTATTCTTCTCCCCCAGATCTCTCCGTAATACATCAGCATCTCACTTTAACAACACTCGTCTATTCTGCTCCCCAGGTCTTCCATGTGTGCCTGCCCATCGCAGACGACATAGGCGCGCTGGTGGAGACCGCTCACTTCAGCTTCATGTGCGGGAACCAGACCGTCTTCAGCCAGGACACGCTCACCTGCGCTCACCGTGAGGACGCCTTCCCATGCGAGGAGGCGAGGACGCTCTACGACCTGTCCAACGCAGAGTTCGGCCGCATCCCTGATGACTACTGAGACGCCTCATGACTTGGATATCGCGTGATGTGGAGGTTGTATTGCTGGTGACAGTTTTAGAGATTTATGTTGGTGTCAAGTGGGTTTTCTGTTGATAGCACACCGGGCAGATTTTTTATCGCTGGTCCCAGCTTTAGAGCTTCCAGTTGCTGCCGAGCGTGATTTCTGTTAATACCCTACCGGGCGGAATTTGTGCTGTTTTTATCGCTGGTGGCAGTTTTAGAGCTATCTGTTGATGTCAAGTGTGTATTCTGTTAACAGCATACCGGGTGGAGTTTATTCTTAGAAATTTTGGTTCATGGTGCCAGTTTTAGAGCTTCCAGTTGCTGATACCAGAATTGTTCCATGCACCATTATTGTTCCAAGTACCAGTATTTCAGATCGTTATACATTTGATTCATATTATGAAAACGTGGGAATACCTAGAAGTAGTTCTTAATCGTGTTAGTTGAGGTTTGCATGTGATGTAGTACTCGAAGATCGAGATACAACTTATCGAGTTAAAGCGATGGTAAGCCATCAAAGCAATGCTTAAAATTAACCATCAATTAACCATAAACGCGATGGCAAACCATCAATAAACCATCTATAAGCGGTGATAAACCATCGAACCTCAACGAACCCCGGAAGGTAATGCCAGAAGGTCAGCTAGTGCACGGAACCCAAACAAGCAAAAATACGCATAATTCATCCACAAGGTCAACACGAGATCGTCTGACCATTTAATCATTAACGTTTCCATTTTAACACCGAGGCAATCATTTTATACGTACTCTGAAGCTAACAAGTTCTAAATCACTATTTTTTATCCTGCGACCCTGATTTTCAAACCAAGTTACCGAAGTTGAATTCGATAGCTAGACACAAATCAATTCCATTAAAAAGAGATTAGACTGAAAAGATCATTCCAACAGAAAACTCGAGGACATATTGGAGATAATGTGTTATGAGAACCAATTTGTGTGTAATGTAGTAAGTAAAGAAATTCACATATTGATATTAAAGTTTTTATAAAAGTTCCAATCTACTCGGAATATAAAAATTGGGAGTAGCATTGAAAATATGTAAAAAATATACAATTGAGAATTTTGAAAATCTTCTACACCAAGCTTCATGACTGAAAATTGGATTCGAAAACATTTTTTTTAATTATGTACTTGAGAACGTCTCTAATTTTCTGAAACAAGTAATAAAATATATTCCTCGGCAATTGCGTTCTTTAGACAGAAAATTCTTCATCAACTAAATTTTTAAATTGATCCAAAATTAGTTGGGAAAACTGATTTTGACTTGGAAAAATATCTGTAAATAAAAATTTCTCTAAACAGCTGCATGTACAAATTTTATGTACAGATATTTTATAATACCGATCCTTTTTATTTGAGAAAATTATATTTTTGACATGAAATATCAGAATATCTCAATTGCATTGTCTATTTCAGTGTTTAGTTTCAAAGCAGCTCAGTAAACCCAAAAATATAAATATATTCCTTCGCAGCAAATTGGTTGTCATTTCTTCCTTCTTCGCAGCCCCGAATCTTGTAAAAGAATCGCTTAGCTTAACATACCTTAATTTTGATAAGATTTCAATTTCCATTTCAAAGTTGTTAAAAAAACATTATGATAACGTAAAAATAGTACGCATCTGATTCCGTGAATATGGCCAAATGAAAATGGGCCCGATTCCAATGATGAAGATAAAAAAGAATAGTGCCTGATTTCATTCATGAGATTAAACTGACTATACTGTATATACCTGATTCCATTAATGAGGTTCAAATACTGATTTACATTGATTCCATAAATGAGGTTCAAATACTAATATATATCTTATTCCATTAACGAGGTTCAAATACTAATGTACATCCGAGCCCATTAATAGGGTTAAACTCGACACTTGATCCTAGAAAATAACCGGTTTAACTCAAGGCACAGGTGCACAACAACAATATACTATCGTAGGAAAAAGGACAAAAATCTTTGATAAGCTCTCTGGAATCAACAGATTTTTCGTTGCTAGAGTTGAGCGCCTATTGGATTGTGAAGCATCGAAATGGTTCTCAGGCATGACCGCAACGAAGACTACGGAATTTGCGTAAGACCTGTTCATCAAAGGTTGAGATATTGAGCTTGAAGAGTAAGAGAAATTAACAATGCCTCTGATATCTTTTAAATATCGTACCTTAGTTTAAGAAATATGAAATCTAAATAAACGAGATAGTTTACGAACTTTTGCATTACACCAAGAATTAATATCGTTCAGTTACCAGGTCACTGGCTTACCAACACAGGTCAACAAATTAACACTTCTCTCACACATTTTCCGTCCAAACAAAATCTGTTTACGTTCTCGTATTTGTAAAGCCTTGAGGGACTTTGATTAGTATAACTTAAATATTTCAACCGCTAATTACATCATTATTCAACTCCGACATATATAAAGCTTTTCATGATTTGTATCAGTATAACTTTAGCTATAATTCAATTTCGAGTTCAATAATTACAACTGCAAATATTCACTTAACCTACCCCGATAAAAAACTTCTCAATCACACAAAAAAAACCTAAAGTCTTCTCTTCAGTTTACGGAGGTTTCCAAAATTCTCTTTAGATAAACTCGTAATTTCATTCTTTATTCCACTTCCTACCTCACCACACGGCTCACAACTTACGTTGGTGCTCAACTTGAAATTTACCACATTTCTCGTGTAAGACACCGGCTTAGCTGTTGTGAGAACGTTTAATCTTGCACAAATAATGGTTTTAATCAAATATTTACAAACAATATTTGTATGCTGATCAGTTCCTTCTATAATAAATATTTTCACATTTTTAGCGAAAAAAATTTAATTGTAATTAACGATAGCAGATTCTTCGGACGACATGAATTCAGATATCTCGTAAATTATTTAAAACTAGTTAATCACACAAAATAAAAAGTTGTTATAAAAAGGTTTTCAGCTGCCCGAAACCTTCTTACATTCTTCTTAAAATACGCACATGACGTCACAGTCTACAACCGACTTCAACCTAGCTATCACCTCCACTAAGGACGATTGCGTAGAAATGACTTTCAAAAATGGACTTTTGACTGAATAAATACTGTGTTTTTTAGTAAAAGTACATTATAGTTAAACGCATAGTTAAATGTATAGTTAAAACACGTTTTAACACAATTGGTACACTCCAACTGAGCATTTCATGGATATTCCGCTCTCTCACCTCCAAAAGTTTCGAAGGTAAGGCCGTATTCATTCGAGACGTTGATTATCAAGTAAGCCATGTTAAGATGCAAAATGTTCCCACATGGTTTCCCGAGCCATAATTAGCTCACGGAATAGATAATTGGCTCACATACTTCCTCAATTCCTTTCTTTTAGAAAATTTATAAATTCAATTAATTAAAATTATAAATAAATCAAATACAATCACTCAAAGTGGGAAAATACATTGGGATAAAAATAGTGATAGTTTCCTAAAATTGAATCATTTCGAATGAGACCCTAATAAATTTTTTTCTGCGCATCTTATCTTTACCAAACACGTTCTACAATTATTAATACATGAAATTGAAATAATATGATGTTATTAAAAAGTTAATTAGCTAGCAGCTACTACGCAAACGTCGAGTTGGGCTATAAATTCCAAGTCAAAAACGCCATAACTTTGAACAATGCAAATCCCAAACAATTCAATAAAATTAGAAAAAATTGATTAGGGATTGTTAGGACGTAGTTTGTTATGTATTTTTAAAATGAACATTACCCTTAGAATTTAAATGCAAAACATACGCTGCGATGATAACACTCTTTGATACTTCAAAAAAACGTTCAAGCTGTTATCGTATGGCTAACACTTTTCATATCTTTAAATAACACGACGGATGTTTTTAAGAAAAATAAAACATTATTTTATTGCCCTTAAATAAACACGAAGGTTCTATGCTATTGATATTCAATTTTAATGACAAGTAAATATAATATTCAGTGATTTTGATATAAGATATTTCACTAATGATTTCATCGAAATTGAAAAAACTGCGAGTTGACAAAGTTGAGCTGATAAAGTTGATCTGAGTCTGATAAGTCAAACAGTCAATGTCAATTTAATTTTTTTGTAATCTCCTGCCTCGTAATTAAAATGAATGTAGTTTGATTGGAATCACTGGGAATCAAATTAGCATATATCGATAAAGGATTGAATACAAAATTGAAGTCATGAATCGTAAATCAGCAATAATTTTTAGATTCAGATTCTTGAATTAAAAGTAAGAATCGGAGTCAGGATTCTGAATTTAGGAATCAGTCCTAAAGAAAAAAATTAGGTATAGGTATTTAATGGTTATTCGTTTGCTTTTGGTTGTAATTATTGTAATAAAGAAATTTCTTTCGAAAGACGTAAATATTAACTGGAATTTCTTCCCGTGAATGAATTATTCTGCATTAAAAATCCCCATTCACAAGAAAATGTAATCAAAAAAATCTAATTAAATATTTACCAGAAACTATAATCCAAAACGAAAACACACCTTAGGCCCGCACCAACAAAAATCCCACCACGAAACAAACACCGAACTTCGCCGTTCCAAAACAGTCCTCTTCAAACAACGTTGAAGGAACGTTGTCTGCAAGCTACACCAGTGACGGCCCTACAAAAAAGGCGACATGAAAAGCTACAAAAAAATCGAACTCTTAGAATTTCGGCGTCCGAAGAGGTGAGAGATTTGCTACGGTGAGCAGGCCGTCAAGAGAGGGAACAGTTACGCTTTGTTGGAGCGGCGGCGCCGGGGCGCGTGGTGGAGGCGCACGGACGCCTCGTTTGGGCGCGTGGGAGCCGTTAGGGGCTGTTGCAGGCCTTATGGTCGGGGCAGAGATTTATGGCTTAGAAATGGCTTTATGGACTGAGAAATGACTTTGTGGACTGAAAGTAGGCTTTATGGTCAGGGAAAGACGAGATCCGGCTTTATGGGCTGAGAGCAGGCTTTATGGTAAGGGCAGTAGCCTTCTGGTCAGGGCAGGGGCTTATGGGCTGTTGCAGGCTTTATGGTCAGAGCAGTGGCCTTATGGTCAAGGCAGGGGCTATTTGGGCTGAGGGAAGGCTTTATGGTGAGGGCAGTAGCCTTCTGGTTAGGGCAGGGGCTTTATGAGCTGTTGCAGGCTTTATGGTCAGAGCAGTGGCCTTATGGTGAAGGCAGGGGCTTTATGGGCTGAGAAAATGCTTTAAAGGATGAGAGCAGCCTTTATGTGCTGAAAACAGATTTTATGGACTGATAGCAGGTTTTAGGGGCTAAGAGCAGGCTTTATGTGCTGAGAAAAGACTTTATGGGCTGATAAATGGTTTTATGGGCTGAGAGCAGGCTTTATGGGCTGAGGAAAGGCTTCATGGGTTGAAAGCAGATTTTATGGACTGATAGTAGGTTTTTAGCTGAGAGCAGGCTTTATGAGCTGAAATAAGAAAAGGTTTATTTTCTAGGAGAGGGATTTATGGCCCATAAAAGACTTCATGGGCTGACAAAAAGGCTAAATAGTCAGGAGAGGGGTTTTATGGTCTGGAGAGACGATTTATTGGCCGAAAAAATGCTTACCGGGCAGAAAAGATGCTTTATAGTCAAGAAAAGGATTTGGGAGCTGAAAATATGTTTTTAAGACTGAAAAAAAGTTGTGATCATTGCATAATGAAAAATTTCTTGGCATAAGGAAAGACTTGATCCGTTACAAAAATTCTTTACGGTCAAAGAAAAAGATTTCATGAACCGAGAAAACCTTGACGGGCTGGTCAAGACTTAATGGGTTGAAAGGAGGCGTTTTGGTCTGGAAAGATGTTTGAATAAAAGAGTAAAGATAAGAAAAGATGAGTAACTATCAGGAAAAACTGAAATTGTTAGTATGGAAACTAGTGTAGTTTATCGAGTTGAAAAAAAATCATTGAGCAATAGTGCCAAATTATAAGTAAGTTTTTATTTATTATAAAAATGACATTTCATCAACCGAAAATTAATTAAGTTCGATGAGAGGGAGGAGCCTTCAGTTCCTTCTCCCCTGCCTTTTGTACATTCCACGCCTCCGAGCACGGACAACTGTATGCGGACGTCAGCATTTTTCTCCTTTTGATGCGCTGGAGCTGAATGTTCAGGTTCTTGTGTCTCGGATGCCCCATACCCTAACAGTTTTGGCAGGAGATAAAAATCGTGATCCGGATACATGGTACCAACATGTGAAATAGAAGTACTTTTGAAACGCTTGATTGTCGCTTCAAGTGTAACATTTTGACCGCATTTCGTAAAAATGAAGTTTAATATTCAAATCAAATTTAGAGTCAATTGTAGCAAGAAATTTTGAAAATAGTAATCATTAACTTGATCATTCCTTCATTAGCTTTAATTAAGTATTTATGAAAGTTGAGTTTGTGACTACTGGTCTGTCAGACACATCATAAATATCCCCCGTGGCCACCAGTGGGCATGCTGTGATCAGTGTTAAAACGACTTACTCCCATAAGACGCGTGTTTTGTACGTTTTTGTTTTGGTATGAAGCTTTATTCAAAACAGGCTCTACAGTACACTCACCTGTTATGTGCTCATGGGTACACCAGAATCATGACCAGATACCGATTCATATTATATACGCATCAATAAAAAACTAATTTCAAAATTTATCGAAGATTTGTGGGTTATTTTTCGAGGGTTATTGTGAGTAGAATCATTTTCTAAATTTTATTCCGTGAGAAGAGTGAAAGAAATTCTTTGGCGTCGCTCATTTTTTATTTATCCCTCTCATGTACATTACAAGTATTTTCTACCCCATTTTGGCCCCAATAAATGTATGGCCAGGTTGAGGAGGACCAGAATGTGCATGTCATGTAGAAAACCCCTAAAAACGGCGTCTTTATGAGAGCGTGTCTGCAGGATGGAACTCTCGAACATCTCGAGTGCTGGAGGCAGGCACGAGTTTTTACAGCCGCGACAGCGTTCAGAAATATCTCATGGGAGATTTTCCAGAGCATTCAAATTGAACAATATGTGTGCGATAATATTTTTGACAGTGAAAAAGCGCAATTTTTCCTCACACCATTCGTCACGAAATATTTTAGAACTGCTCCTGCCTCTTCATTATGCGAGACTTTTATGTTGTTTGGCAAGTAATTATGCGAGATTTACACGTTGTTTAGCGAACAATGACATTCCATGTCGATCGATTAAATTACCTCATGGATCATTTTACACGGAACTAATTTTACATGAACCAATCCACGCAATGACTCAATTCATACGATGGGTCAATCCCCCAGATGGGTCACTGCACGCGATAGGTCAGTCCTCACGATGGGTCAATTCACACGATGAGTCATTAGGCGCATTGAACCAATCCACCCAATGACTCAATTCACACGATGAGTTAATCCACCTGATGGGTCAATGCACGCTATAGGTCAGTCCTCACGATGGGCCAATTCGTGAGATGGGTCAATGCGTCTTCGCCGGCTCCACCTGCCCCCCTGCGCCTAGCCCAATTTTTTTAGTTTCCTATGCTGTCTTTCCTCTTTTTCATGAAGTTGAGGATGCAACAATAGGCAGCACGGCGCAAGTCATCCAGAAAAAGCGCCTTTTTCTGGCAAGTTCATTTTCGACCTCGGGAAAACAGCAGATTCTTCTCCAAGAGACTGTTTGTTTTGGTGCCAAAATCAGTTCAGCAGCCACTGAGAGGATGCATGTGATGATCCCAGAATAAGCCTCGTACGTAAAAGGTCTCTTCTTAATGCTACATAAATCAATGGAAAAATACCGATGTTTTGAAGACGAAAATCAACCGGAAATTTTCATTGTTGGTGCTCAAATCAAGGCTCAAGATGCTTTCGTGTTGCCAGTAAGTAGTAATAGTAGTAGTACATAGTTGTAATAGTAGTAGTAATAGCAGTAGTAGTTACAGCAGTAGTAACATTAGTAGTATATAGTTGTAATAGTAGTAGTAATAGTAAGTAGTGGATAGTAATGGATAGTAGTGGATAATAGCTGCGGATAGTAGTGGATATTAGATAGTAGTAATAGTAAGCAGTGTTAACAATGGTAGTAGGCAGTAAGACAGGTTCACAAGAGCTTCAGTTGCTCCGACCATATAACGCAGAGGGTCTCACAATAATATTATTCAAGCCCCACTCCGACCATATAACGCAGAGGGTCTCACAATAATTTTATTCAAGCACCACTCCGACCATATAACGCAGAGGGTCTCACAATAATATTATTCAAACCCCACTCCGACCATA
>JACJUY010002827.1:24074-53267 GCA_014220935.1 Platorchestia sp. MABIK | reverse complement strand
TAACGCAGAGGGTCTCACAATAATATTATTCAAGCACCACTCCGACCATATAACGCAGAGGGTCTCACAATTCATGCACCAGTTTTCCACACATCACCTCAACAATTAACGAAGCGCACGGTTGTACTGCGGCTAATCAATAATACTTCTAATTCAACAAATATTGCACAGAGCATTCACAATTACTAACATAAATCAAGCGTAGAAGTTACGCATTTCACCTAATCAGTACTACTCCCATTGTAACATTTATTGTAAAGAGCATTCACGATTACGAACAAATTTCTTTTCTAATTTCTCAACTTTACGAAACAGTTGAAGTTCATCACGTGATAAATTACGAAGAAATTCACTCAGCATTTATTTATTGGAAGACTGTCAATCGTTAAAATGTACTACCTATGAAGTCTATAAAATGCAACGTTTCGATGTTAGATTTGCATCATACCAATGTGACTGATTAGTTGTTCTGTGTATTTTCAGCCTGATGATGATGTTTGTACATCGAAACGTTGCGTTTTATTGACTGCATAGGTGGTACATTTTAACTATTGACAGTCTTCCAATAAAGAAATGTTGAGTGAATTTCTTCGTAATTTATCACGTGATGAACTTCAATTACGAACATAAATTAAGCGTAGAAGTTTGTTCGAACTTTGCTCAAATTCAACTCGATCGCTCGTCCGCTCCTCTCACCCAGCTAACAAGGATGACGAAGCACATTGTCCCGTATGCGACCAATGAATGGACTTGCCGTAACTCACCTTGAAGACAATTCCGTCGCAACCTTTAGAGCCGTCGCGGAAGTTTAAAAATTTATATGATTGCGATTTTGATTGCAATTCGATTTTGATATTTTTTATCCAGGTTGTTTTGAGACGCAAACTCGGTTCATTTTAAGTTAACAACATGGGAGAAATAAAAATTTTGATTAGGAGGAAGAATCTTAATCGTAAAAATAACTATGTGGGTTACTAAATTATCAACTCATACCGATAACTTATAGGGATTAAATGGAATAGTAAATTATCAACTAATAGGGACAGCTAATCAGGATTAAATGAGATTGTAAGTTATCAACTAATAGGGACAGTTAATAGAGACTAAATGAGATAGTAAGTTATCAACTAATGGGGACAATCTTCTCATCAGATTAATTTAACGTGAAAAGCTAAATTGTTATATTTATTTGTAAGACAATCTGTGTCATTGAATTAATCAAAGGGCTAAATTATTCGAAGAGCTAACCTATTCCACTACCGGAGAGGGACAAGCTAATTTATTTAGTTTACTAAAACGGGTAAACAAATTCAGGAAATAAATTGAACGAGAGAAATTATATGAAATAATGAAAGTACATAAACTGTGTTATTATATTAATCAATCGAGGCAAGCTGTTGTTATTCCCTTAACCAAAGGGAATAAACTCTTATCAAATGAATATTAAATAATCATTATGACTCAAAGAGTCATGAAAAGAATAAATTAAAGGAACGAAAAACGTCAAACTAAATTGCGAAATTACCTCAGCAAAACGGGTATAATTATTACCCGATCAAAAGGAAACAAATTAAATCACTCACCTACACAAATAGGACGCACCAAAAAACATCAGCAAAGTTGCGGCCAAGGTCCTCCAAAGATGTGAGTCGAGACCAGTTAGATGAGGCCGAGTCACTTATAGCCTCTCCTCATGGAGACTCCATACTCCAATAGTGTTCTCTAAGAACTGTGCGATTAAACTTGGCTGTGTGCCCACAGTTTTTTTCAATAGCTGTTGCTTGAGCATGCACTGTATGTGGGAGAATAACACCACAGCAATTATGATTTTGAAAATATGACTTCGTATGTTTCGAATTCTTCCGATCGTTTATTATCTTCAATTCCACAAGAATTCCGAAAAATACATTGTGGAAGCACGCATATGCATGCACGTAGCAGCACGTGTAAAGCGATACGGACACGCACGTGTAGAGCGATAGGGATACGCACGTGCAGAACGTCACTTGGAATCACGTGCACAACGGCGCGTAGAAGCACATGCGCGGGATGAGGTAATTAAAGAGCCATTCATGAACGACACCTGGCCGTACATCAGAAGTAGCAGTACGAGAGGAATCTATGTACAGTGTGTTCCCACGTAGGATTCCCTCCGCCCAGAATCAGCAAGTTTTAAAAGAAGAAGAAGAAAAGATAGAGAAGAGATGGCGATGGAGGCATGAAAACTGAAAGAATCGAAATGGGCACGTAAGACAGAAGCTCCGAAGGCCTCTCTATAGCCTGGGTAACCTAAGCTACACTATTCTTGCTTGGGACGCCAGTCCCTCTATCATAGGATAGACAAGCCTAACAACCCTAAACCTATTGTCTATCCTATGTCCCGGAGGAGGACATACATCAGAAAAAATCGCCTGGTTGTCTCAATGAAAATATAGACTTCATGAGCGCCTGCTTGTCTCAATGAAAATTTAGACTACATGAGCGCCTGCTTGTCTCAATAAAATATAGACTTCATGAGCGCCAGCTTGTCTCAATGAAAATTTAGACTTCATGAGCGTCTGCTTGTCTCAATGAAAATATAGACTTCATGAGCGCCAGCTTGTCTCAATAAAAATATAAAGTTGATGAGCACCTGGTTGCCTCAATGAAAATATAGACTTCATGATCCACGGACTTCCTTTAAAGGACGCTGAGTTGTGTGTGAGGTAAAGTCATGTCGTGTGATAAACCAAGGAAAAGGAATTCATGATGACTTGAACCTGACCTTGGGCTGGCGGTAAAGAACGAGAAAGAGAGATACGATCAGGAAGGAGGATTTTTTTTTGGTGTGATAGAGACTTTTGAAAATATTTCTCGCTCTAAATCTGTATACGGCGGGAATATGACCTAACTTTTAAGCATTTATTTGCTACTATTTTACTTGTTTAATAGCAAATATATTATAACATTAATTTTATACAATTGAAAGGATCGTTAATTTACTTGCGCTCCTGTATTTTGTTTATGAAGTCATTCATTAATTGTTATGACTTTTTTGCAAGTAATGTACAATAAAAGAAAAATTAAAACACTTCAAATTTGTTCAAAGATATAGGTATAGATAAAAATGTTTATTAAATCAAACAGGCCATTAAGAAAAACTTCAGAGTATACTGTGTGTCTATCACGTCAGTCGGCTGAAGTTCCAACTCATAACTTCACCCTGAGCAGTAGGGACCCACCGGTGGTCACTGAGGAGATTTTTATAATGCTATTGACAGGCCTGCAGTCACTAACTCAATTTTTATCAATACCTAATGAAAACTAAATGAAGGCACCATCTATTTAATGTCCGTTATTTTCAAAATTCATTTCTAAAATTAACTCTAATTTAAGTTGAATATTAAACTTCCATTCAACCCGCCGGAGTTAACGAGTTACTCCTTTAACATCAGTATTTTTGTACTCATTTCACCTTTATTACACCCACCATCACTGACCTGGTACTAGCTAGCATCAGGTAGTATCACTGTGGTATCACTGACCTGGTAGTATCAGGCAGTATCACTGTGTTATCACTGACCTGGTACTAGCATCAGGTAGTCACCGATATCAGGATGAGGAAAGAACTGCCGAGTGAACTTCAATGAACACATTAGGGATCAAATTTAACAAGAAAAAGTGAACCCACAGAGGAAAATCTTTTTGCGAAGCAAATTTACAATGAAAGAAATAGAGAAAAAGTACTTTAAAAACATTTACTCTGAACGCTTCGAGCCCAGGCGCATTCTCAACAAAAGTCAGTAAAAGTTGGTATAGGGAACAGAGAAATTTCACTGTTCCCTTTACCAACTTTTACTATCTTTTGTTGAGAATGAGCCTAGGCTCGAAACGTTCAGAGTAAATGTTTTTAAAGTACTTCTTCTCTATTTCTTTCAAAGTGAACCTATTTTCGAAAGAATATAGTCCTGTGTGACGTTGAAGAGTTAATACAACTCATGCGACATGAAGTATATTTCCAAATTCTTCCCCCACCTCCAACACAACAGTTCTGAGCTCCAGAATCTGTCTTCGGTCGTTCAACCCACACGAAATTTTTTTTTCGCATTCTACTGATAATTTTCTGTATTTTTTTCACCGAGTTTACTATCGGCATTTTTCTGATTTTTCTCCTTTCAACTCGACCTTCAGGAACCGAAAATTGTGAAGTGACGTTTAAAATTCTAGAATTGATGATGAATAAGAAGAAACGGGATGCTTAACCGCGAGTCCTCCTTATGTGATAAACAGAGAATTCCAAAACACACACAAATACATTTCAGCGATTCGTGATTTTCAAGATGCTATCTGCTGTGCAAATTATCATTTTTTCTTTTTTCTTCTTAATTTTTGCATTGTTGGAAAGATCTCTTGCATTGTCTTAAAAGGTCTCGCTACGGGAATGTTTCAAATCTTTCTTTGAGCACATTTCACGTTCCAAACGTTAAAGTTTTCCAGGCTCATCACCATAGCAGTGATACCCCTAGAAAAAATGAGTCATACTTAGCATGTGAAGAACTTCAGCTACAATCAATTATTGGAATTCGACTTTTTTATTTCAAAAAGTCCCTTGCAGCTCTAAATATATGGCGGCCAGTTGCATTCCAATTATAACAACAGATTTTATATAAAACGTTTAAGCCGGACGGAACGTACATTCAATTCCACGTAGAACTCACGCTGTCTGTCGCTCTGTTTCGGCGCCAGTCAATTTCCGATATCATTGTGAAATTTTATATCAAAAGTTCAAATCGTACGTCACGAACAATCAAATTCTGTGGACTTGGTTGTGCGTTACGGTTGTCTCGTATTACCAAATATTCTAAGTGGACTTGGCTGTGCGTTACAGTTGTCCCGCACAACCAAGTCTTTTAAGTGGACTTGGCAGTTTGTTACGTACGATTTGAACGCTGCTAAAAAGCCGTAAATAGCTCGAAAGACCTAAATTGATAGAAAGGCGTAAACAAGTAACTATATTCACATGTGTCTATTGTGCGAGACATAGGAAACAATCTACTGCTGCATCGCTTGTGGTAAATAAATTGTTAAAAGTGCTTGAGAATCCTGGCCGTGAAGTGGTCAGTCCGCCTTCCGCACTGCACAAGGACGACAGGTGCCATCTTCACAAAGCAGCTTGCCTGTCCGTAACCTTCGAACTCTGAACATGTCCCACTTCCATGTGCGTTCAAGAGCGTCCCTGCATCACAGGGTGCCAGTGAAATCCAACCTTCACAAGTTTTATGACGTTTGTTCAAGAGGTTATTGGAAGTACATGAAGTAGTTTTTTTGTGGAAAGCAAAATGAGTCGCCATGGATTTGAAGAGGTTATTGGAAGTACATGAAGTAGTTTTGTGTGGCATGCAAAATGAGTCGCCAGGGATTTGAATCGATCCCAAAATTCGAATTCAAATAATAAATAAAATCGAGGGATACGGATCAAGTTTTCAACGACAAAATTGAATAAACATCAGTGATGCATTAGCCAGCGCCGATTATTCCATCAAAATGTTTTGGGTAGTTTCTTATGCTTTGAGAGCATCGAAGTCACGATTCTTTCTGTATAAAGGAACAAATGTGCAAAAAAATTTAGTGTGATAACAGTACTTTGTATTTCAAATTGAATTCTACAACAACTATGTTGCATTATGTCACGAAACTATGCGTAAAATTGACAAACCTGTCATCACTAAGTTAACTCTGTACTGTACTAACCCCAACCCTATTATTCAAGTACCAATTCATTAGCGTCAATCTTATATGTACTCAGTGCTCCGCAGAATTTATTCAGCAAGGTTCAAATTATTCAGTAAACTTCGCATAAATATATACTTGATGGTAAAATACAGGAAATACGCGTAATTGTGCTTCATTGCGTGATGAATAAGTTTGTACATAGTCCCATAAGAGTATTAGAAAAGTTACTGTTGAAATTAAAGCTGGAATTAAGCCAAGAAATGAGCCAAAATCAGGGGTTAACCTTAATTTTAATTTTTAAAGTTAGAAATGAGCTAGAATCTTGCACTAAAATCAGAAATAGACCTCAAACCGCATGCCCAAAAATATAACAGCTAAAATTTTGTGTCCTAAGCAAGAACCAAATAAATTCTTGTACCCTAAGCCAAAATTTAGCTAAAATCTGGAACTTGATGTTAAAGTTGTCAGTGAAGTATGCTGTGCCCAAAAAATGCTGTGCCCAAGCTTTGGAATTTGCCAAATTCTTCTGCCTAATGCTACAGTTGAACCAAAATCTTGGGCCCCAAACTAGAATGAAATTGAAATCTTGTACCCAAACCTAGAATGGTATTGAAATACTGTGCCTAAAGCTAAAATGTGATTGAAATCTTGTGCCCAAAATTGGAATGTAAGTAAAATCTTCTACCCAAAACTAGAATGTGAGTGAAATTTTAGCCTCAAAACAGGAATGGGAAAGAAATTTTGGACCCAAAACTGGAATGTGATTGAAATCTGATACCCAAAACTACATTGTGATTAAAATTTTGTACTCAAAACTATAATGCGATTGAAATCTTGCCGTAAAGCCAGAATTTGATTTAAATTTCGTAGGTAAAGCAAGAACTGACCAAAAACCTGGTGCGTAGCGGACACACGCACCCGCAGCTCCGCCGCTCCTTCAACTAACACAGGCCGGCTTGTGTCATGTCGAGGACACACGTCTGGAATGTTGGGCTCGTGAGCGTATGTTCCCTCCGTTATGTCTACATGTTACGTACACATTCGCTATGTTCTCTGCATTGCGACATGATTTTTCTGAACATGGGAAAGGTTACTCATGATGCTTGTCGTTATTCTCTTATAAAGCGTTACGATATTCTATTTTTGCATTTTGATTTTCTCGTGAAGTCTCACAATGTTCCGTTTTTACATCATAATTCTCTCTTAGAGCCTCACATTGTGATTCTTTAGTCTTATTTCAATCAGCCAGCTTTTCATCCTCGTTATTTTCAGATCCAAACATTAAATTTGACTGATCTTTTAACACTTTACAAGTTTCAGCATTGCAGCAGCTACTTCAAAATGCAGTGCAGCGTGAACAGTTCATCGATTCCTATTAATGCTCATCGACAGCTCATCGAATCCCGGGGTTTTTCCCAGGGGGAAAAAAGGAGAACTCAACCATAATTCTCAGCTCTACCCAGGCGTCGAAAATGGGTACCAGCTGGGCAAGAGGTAACCGTCATTGAGTCCTGATGTTAGTTATGTAAGTTAGATGTTACTTGTAGTTGAAAGGCATTTGAAGAAATAAATGAGCTTCATGACATGTATCAAGCTTGATTGGAATTAAACATCTTTCTTCCTTTAAATACCCAGCCTGGAAATGATTGAGTCTTACCTGTTGCGAGTAATTAGCAGCACGCTACATTGCCTGTGTCTACACCATTATTTTCAGCCGACACTTTAGTCATCGCTCGTTTCGTGGGCCGGAATGCTGTCTCGTGTCTGACGAGGCGATTGAACAACTTTATTCACAAGTTATGTTGTTTATTACTGATGCAATCAGTATTAACTTACAGACTTTACTATATTCTCCCTATCTTTATCCATTCTACAAGCGTATATATGAACTTCCTCATTGAGGAAACTTTTCAGAACAATCAGGGAATTTTTCGTGCCAGTTAGAGAATTTTTCGTAGCAATTGGAGAAATTTTTGTAGAATATAATTTTTCGTGGCTCCGACGTTTTTTTTGGATATTTTGAATTCTATCATGTTCCTGTGAACAAGTTTTACTTGATGTTATCACTGATACTTCCTGATGGAAAAAGATGTCCCTTTTCGTGTAGCCCGTAGTTAACAGTCCTTGTGTGAAAAACACCATTAAAATCGATGACTTTGCTTTTATTTATCCAAAAAATACGTGACTTTAAAAAACACAAAATTGCTACTTCAGTTTATTTCATTTTTACGTTTCAACACTAACTTCAACTGAGGAACTTTAAGGGAGCAAAATAGCTACCATGGTTTATTTTTACCATTCAACAGTGACTCTAATGGTGCAGAACACCTTAAATTTTTTTTACTTTCATTATTCAACAGAGACTTTTCATAATTTGACAGTGACTGCAACAGTGCAAAGTAGTGATCATGGTTAACTTTTTATCATTCATCAATGACTTCAACAATGCAAAATATCTAGTGTTTTTTTTCATATTCGCTGTTTAAAATTGACTCCAACGCAGCAGAACATCTGTCATTTCTTTTTCTTTTATCTTTGCTAACCATCAGCATGATTGTTCGACTCCCTTGCACTTCTTCACGCGCGTTTGAATGAAATCAACTAATTTATTTTGATACGTGTCTCTTTAAACAATTTATTTACCACAAGCGATACAGCAGTAGATTGTTTCTTAAGTCTAGTACAATGGACACATTTGAGTAGAGCTACTTGTGGGCCCGAATTAGCTCAGCGACTTCTAAGGCTTCCTCCTATCATCAACGCTATTGTAAGGGTACAATTATATTTATTCTTTGAACATCTGCTCGGAAAAAATATTGTCTCAGTCATTGTCCAGGTTATCCTTGGTCAACGTTTGCGCTTCTGTGTTTCTTTCTCTTGTTTGCAAAGGATGCCCATTCCTTCTATCGACTGGTTATCGGCAGAAATCCAATTCGAACTTGCACAAGAAGGATTAATCTTACCAATGGTTACAAAAGATGAATTGTTATATTCTGTGCAATATTTTAAGATGGCGTCCGTCTCTTGAAAGTTGATAAGCACCGCTTTTCAATTGAAAATAGCCTTACGACACAATCTACTTGACGTATCTCCTGTGGTAAATAAGTTGTTTTAAAAATTGTTTAAACAGTACACATAGGCTTCACGGTTTGTTGTATGGTGCACTTAAGAAAGGAAGAGCCTTTGAAATATTTATTGCGGCATGTGTCGAAATGTTCTTAGTGAAACTTCTCTACTGGACCTGCTGAATTTTCACGGAAATCTTTGAATATTTATTTGTATGCACCCAACCACACTCACACATACACGGGCATGCTCACATATACACATTAACATACTCTGCACACACACACACACACACCACTCACACAAACGCTCACGCAAATGCCGTATGAACACCAATTACACGCACTCGTGTTACAGTGTACAAGGAAATGAATTAAAAAAAAACGTATTCGTGATACAGTGTAACTAAGAAAATAAGAAACAATACACATATTCGTGATACAGTGTAACTGTGAGAATAAGAAAGAATAAACATATTCGTGATACAGTGTAACTGTGAGAATAAGAAAGAATAAACATATTCGTGATACAGTGTAACTGTGAGAATAAGAAAGAATAAACATATTCGTGATACAGTGTAACTGTGAGAATAAGAAAAAATTTACGTATTCGTGATACAGTGTAACCGTGAGAATAAGAAAAAATATACGTATTCGTGATACAGTGTAACTGTGAGAATAAGAAAAAATACACGAATTCGTGTACACTCACACGCACACAAGCGCCTCACACGAAATGACTCATGAATGAACACATGCTACAGGTACGCACCTACGCATATTTACGTTTAACTACTTCCTCATGAGTTGCCAGATGGAGCATTTAATTAGCTTCAGCTGTGTTGAGACTCAACACTTTGATTGCGACGTGACCCACCGGTGGTCACTGAGGGGATTGTCATAATGTTGATGACCGACCAGCAGTTATAAACTCAATTTTCATTTATACTCCATGAAAACTAAATAAAGGCACCATTTATTTAATGTCCGCCGTTTTCAAAATTGATCTCTAAAATTAACTTTAACTTGAGTTAAGTATTGAACTTCAGTTTGACCCGCCGCCGTTAACGGCGGCGGGTTTAGTTTGGTCTCAGCGCAGGCATATTGGTAGAATGGGAAAATATTTAAACAGATTCAGTTCACATTAGACAATAAATGCATTTTTTAACCTAGCCCATAAGTTTCTCACATGAAAAATGCCACAGAAGTAAAAAATTAAATAATGTATTTGAAATTTTAATTTCTGAACTACATGATACCAGGAAATAAATAGTTTTAAAATAATTAGAGAAATCCTATTAACTACACATAGAAAAAAGTGCAGAAAAATAATGTTGTTTATAACTTAAGAATCAAAACTTCAATTCCAGTGTAATAGACTCAACAATTCCAATAACACCTTGAATTAAATAAGTTCGACAAACTCGAACAATGCAAAAACAATCACAAAATTAGCACTGTGTCAATCAGCTACGATAAACAATGAATCTATTCCTAAAATTACAATTCCCGGCAAATAATAGTTTCGTATATTGTATAGTTCTTTTGAATTTATAATTAATTTTATATTTTAATTACAAATTACAAATAATTTAATTACAATTGAAATTGAAACTATTAAATAGTTTCGTATAAAAGAAGAACCAATGTAAAAATGAATATTTTTTGATATTTTTATAGTTTCAGCATCTAGGCGATCGTTAAGTCAAGAATCATTTAAGAATCGTTAAGAGTAAGAATCGTTAGGTTTTCTTCGTCTTTTCATCAACAACAGGAATGATGCGCAAACGAAGAAGAAAACCACACGATTTTACCTCTACGATCACTTAAAGTGGCCGCAAATCCGTTCCTCTGTAATGAAAAATATCAAATGTAAGTGTAAAAGCACTTCAGCGTTCACGCTGCTACGCCGGATTATCAAACAATTAACGTTGTCTTAGCGGAATTGCTGACTGCGTAAGTCCACTTAGAGAAACTTACGCTGCTAGATCTACCGCTACGATCACGTAAAGTGGTCGCAAATCTGTTCTTCTGTAGTAAGAAAGATCAAATATTGGTTTTAAATAGAGCTACTGAATACTTTGTGGAATCGGTGGGATACAAAAGTTTTTATTTTTAAAGGATTAATGATCTTAAGACATTGCACGCTCTTAAAAAGAAGTGAATTTTGTTTGTTGCTTGATTTTAAAGTGGAAAATAATTCAAATGGAAAGGAAAGATAGATCAGAAATTACACGTTGCAGTGGTCATTTCTCGAAACCACCAAGATGAACAGACACAGAAGACACATTCGCAGAAATATCACAAAATAAGACGCAGTGAACCACATTTTGATGGCAGAATTTACCGTGTGTCCAACAAAAACCCGAACAGAGTATTTATTTTCCTGGATTAGTAGTAATCGGTAATACCGTATAATTTTGCTTGAACTTAAATTCTTATAGTATTCTGTTGATGGTTTGACTGATACGGGAAAATAAATACTCGGGTCGGGTTTTTGCGGGACAAACTATACAGACGTGCACTGCGCATCAGCAACTCCAGGAATACAAAGGCGAAATCTCTGGCGCAGCGTATAGTTCGTTCGCGCATCATTCCTGTTGTTGGTGAAAAGACGAAGAAAACCCAACGATTTTTGCTCTTTTCAATTCTATTACATTTATTACAACAATGCCAGTTTATACTACGCAAGTCCACACATAATGTTGTTAAGCGCAGAGTGCTTAAAGTAGATAAGATATTTTTTAAGCCCCTTCTAATAAAAACTTACTGAGGCGTGTGAAGAAATTTGTTGTTGACTCAGATTATCATTGGAAAGAATGTAATGGAACTTTATCGAGAGCTAAGGAAAAAACGTTTCCTGTGCTACATTATTCAATTTCGAATTATGCATTCAGTTTTTAATCATTACAAAAATTAGCATGCCATTGGAAGCGAAGTTCGTTTCTTTATAATAAGATGTGGTCATAAGCAAAGAGTATTCGCTAAAATTCTCACAATCTGGTCAACGGAGAAGCAAGTAAAAGCTCGCCCTCCAAGCAGAGGAAAATTAAATCAACTGAAAAAATGCTGTGGTCGATTTAGTGACTACTTATGATTGAAATAAGACCAAATTTGCCGCAAGCTCGCCCGTGGATCCCATGGATCCCGAGACTTTATTTATGAAAGTGTAGGTGGACGGAGAGGTATGGATTTATAACAGCAATTTTGAAGTTTTGAAAGATCACTTTACCCTGAAGGCAAACCTGACAGAAATCCAATAAAAACTACAAATGTTTGTGGAAATAGATAGTAAAAAGGTTCATTGTGCGGTTAGGTTTTAATAAAATTATCCTATAATGATTCACATCCATTAAACAAGTTTAACTGACACGTTTCTTGCGAAGAGACCCACCGGTGGTCAATGAGGGGATTTTCATTACGTTGTTGACTGACCAGCAGTCATAAAATCAATTTTCAAAAATACTCAATGAAAAGTAAAGAAAAGCGTGATCTACTTGATGCCCGTTATTTCAAAATTGACCTCTAAGATAAATACTAATTTGAGTTGAATATTAAACTTCAGTTCAACGTACCCACCGCAGTTCTCGTTTTAAAATTTACATACTTTCATGCCATGGAGGATTGCCAGAAGCTGACGTGCAGGGTAAGTTAGCTAAAGTCAGCTGGGAGGACTTCTTGAGCATCACCGAAGTCATCTACGCTCTGTTCTTGTACCTGACTTTGTTGATCATTTTGTTCCGTTGGGATATTACCTAAATCGCTCCCTTGATCTTCATCCTCAAATCTAACTTGTGCAAATGGCTCTTGATTGCCTTGCTCAAGGTCAAGGATGTCAGAGCTTTGGGGCTCGTCAAAAGTTTTCTCTTGATTTTCTCGCGTTTCTTGACCAGAAGATTGAGCGTTGTCTGGGATACCCTCTGCGATTTCTGGCAAATCAAAGTTAAATTGAGAAATAGATGGTTCTTCAGCTTGTGCAACTTGCGGCTCCTCAGAAATTCTGTTCTCTACAGCATCATCAAACTCCAAAACGGAAGTCTCGCGGAAATTAATGTCACCGATCTCCTCCTGGCGGTTTTCCTTGAAATTATCCAACCGTTCTTCGAAAATAGCAATCCCTTCTGAAGTTCCAAACTTGGAATTAGCTAACTCGTAGATGGACTCGGACAACTCGCAGGGGTAAGCGTCTTCTTCATGGACACACTGCAGAGAGTCTTGGCTAAAAACAGTTCGGTTTCCACAGAAAAATGAGAACTGGTCAGTCGAAATTCTGTTTCCAATGGCATCCGTTACGGGCAGACAGATGTGAAAGACCTGACAGCCGTTAGAAATATCGGCGTAGTACCCGTAGGCTTTGGAGTCGCACGTGAAAGATTTTTGCAGAGGAGTTCGTAGAACGGAGATCGCTCCGTCCGAAAAATCGTAGGCCACTCGCCCGCTGGCCAGTTGCAGCGCGTGAAGGGTGAAGAAAATTAAAACTCGTCGTAAATTCATTTCGGTTGGTGTTCGATGATTCGATGATCTCCTGTAACAGATAGGCAGGGTGAGCGATCGCGGTATTGTCAGAAGTTCTCTAAAAGAAACGACAACGAAAATAGCTACTAATTAATGAAGATGAAGAATAAAATTCTAAACATTTTTTGAACGTTTCGGGATAAATCATATCATCAGCAGTAAAACTTGGTAAAGGGAACAGTGAAAATTTTCAACAGTGAATTTTCACTGTTCCCTTTACCAAGTTTTACTGCTGATGATGGGATTTATTCCGAAACTTTCAGAAAATATTTAGAATTTTATTCTTCGCTTTTAAATTTTTAACAAATTTGCGTTATCGCCAAGCAAAATATGTACTTCATTAATGAAGATGGGATCGAATATGAACATCAAATTAAGCTGTCACGGAAAATGAGGTTGAGCGTTGTGTGTGGTATTTATGGAATATTTCTCAATGAGCACGACCACTGCTTCATGGTACAAACCATGCGGTGTTGATTCATTCATGATCAATCTTAGGAGCAGGTTAAAACATGTTAGAATTAAGAAACACAATTAATAATAATAAGAATATAGATATGCAAGTGAAACTTTTAATGCATTATTACCTAAGTTAAAAGTACCATCAAAGTGAAGCATTCGAGTGCGACTCAACTCATTTTCAGTTTTTGGAATGAAAAACAAAATTTGTACGTACTACGAGTAAAATAACAATTCATGCTGAACATTTGTGAGATTGCCAAAATTAGGAAAAATACTCACTGAAAACATTAAAATATGCAGAAGAGTACGAGAAGTTGAGTACATGTTCAATACATCTCGTACATTTCATTTATGTTTTGTTATTTTGGAGGATGACTACACTGTCAAATAATCTGATATCCTTATAATCTTATCTGACAATAATGGTCTAATCTGACAATAATCCTTCTAATAATCAGACTATTGTTGAAAACTCAGATTTTTTGCCCGTTGTACTCAAAAACTATACTTGTCAAGAAAGATGTTTTCACACATTTTGGTAATGCCTCATGATGCAGATTACGTTTCCCTGACCCAAAATCTATCTCTCACGACAAAAAGTAATTAAAAAACTAATCGTACAAATTGTTGTACACAAGTGAAGTTTTCAGTAAAATGTTGTACATTTTACGTACATAAATAATTAAGGATATAATACCAAAAAAAAATTCCAATTCATGGCACATAAAAATGACACACGCTCTGGTACATACGTACCAGAAAAAAATTTTTTCACGTGATATAGCACTAAGCCAACGGCGTTCTCACTCATCAGTTAAACCGTGTTCAGGAACCTCTTGTTGCATGTTTTTAAACAATTAATTTTTGGGACAGCTGCGAAAACCCTGAGAGTAGACGGCCATTTCCGTTATTAAATCACAAACAACCCAAATGAAACATTAAATCCACGCATCATAAGGTCACCAAGCCGTGTAGACTTATTGGTCGATGTCACACCTCAGGCATTACAGAGCGTTAACTATACAAAACAAATTTGTAAACGACTAAAACATCATTTATCCTGAAAGAGGCATGGAAATTTCAAAATCAACATGAACCACATCTAAACGAGACAAACATCCTACAAACTGCATTTTTTAGAGCATTATTTCATGTACGTACACAAACACAGCGGCCGCATGCTAACAAAAACTCGGGCAAAACTACATGTTCACTCGAAAGAAAAAAAAGCAAGAAGCGTAGCATGCCTACCTGTGATAGAAGGAATGCTGCACATGTACTGGTGAGGGACAGAGCTGGGAAAGCCATTATATAGCCAGTGTACGGCCAGTGAAAGGAACTTTATTTTGGTCATCGTCAACAGCTCACAAGGTCCGACTGAGCAAACAGTGACATCTTCTGTTTACTTGATGGGGAGAGGGGGGCTGGGTTGAGGAGGGAGGGGGTGTTTGTATAGGCGGGGATAGGGGGTTGTGTCAGGGCAGGGAATGTAGTGGGGTTGTGTCAGGACAGGGGATGTGGTGGGGTTGTGTCAGGTCAGGCAAGGAGAGTGTTGAGGGTGGCGAGGGTGAATGGTTGTATTGAATGAAAAGGGATAAGAGAGAGTGGTTGTACGAGTATTAGATGGAAAGGGATGAGGGAGAGTGGCTGCATTGGATGAAAAGAGACGAGGGAGAGTGGTTGTATTTGGGAAAAAAGGATGAGGGAGAGTGGTTGTATTTTGTGGAAAAGGATGAGGAAGAATGCTTGTATTGGGTGGAAAGGGACAAGAGAGAGTGGCTGTAGTAGGTGGAAATGGATGCGGGAGAGTGGTTGTATTGGATGAAATGAGACGAGGGAGAGTGCTTGTATTTGGGAGAAAAGGATGAGAGAGAGTGGTTGGATGGAAAGGGACAAGAGGAAATGGTTGTATTGGGTGGAGGACAAAGATTGCACTGGGCACGGGAGAGTGACTGTATTGGATAGAAACGGACAGAAAGTCTCAGTCTAACTTTTTCGCCGCCTGCATGCATGTTTTTCGCCGCCTAAGCGATTTAATCACTTAAATCGCTTAGGCGGCGAAAACATGCTTGTAGGCGGTGAAAAAGTTAGACTGGGAAGGTGTGTTGGACAAGGGAGAGTGACTGTGCTGGATGAAACAAGACAGGAGAATGTGTTGGACAGTCGAGGGTGATTGTTTTGGGCAAAGGAGCGGTGATTTTGGCCAGCACAGGACAGCAATTTTCAGTAGGAGAAAACTGCAGCTTGCGTATTGTGCTGTAGACGTAAATTGTATTGGGCAAAGGTGGGTACCCAGGCTAGGCAAAGGCGATTGGTGGGACTATGAGTAATACCAGCTGTATTGGGTAATATGTGTTCGGAAGAAGAGAACAGTTTATCAGGGAAGATGAATTTTTTTCATGGGGAAAGGCATTGTATTGGGATGCAGGCTAGTCGTATAGGGCAGAAGGGGTTAGTTGTATTGACATACAGGAGAGATTAGTTGTATTGGACAGGAGAAGTTGGTTGTATAGAACAAGAGATGTTGGTAGTTTTGGGCAAGAAAGGTTAGTTGTATTGGTCAGGAGAGGTAGGTTGTATTGGACAGGAGAGGTTGGTTGTATTGGGCAGGAGAGGTTGGTTGTAGTAGTCAGGAGATGTTGATTGTATTGGGCAAGTGAGGTTGGCTGTATTGGGCAAGAGAAGGTGGATGAATTGGGTGGCGAGAAAGACGCTTTAGGCCTGAAGTAAAAATAACAACCGAACATTTTTCAGCAAATTGCATTGAGGAGCCCAGCAAACACGGCGCATTCTTTTCGCAGAGAATACTTTTAACGTCAGACGTCAGAACGAAAAGAACACAACACGCAGGAAGGCTGTGGAAATAACGTAATTGCAAATTTGCGTACCTTTTCAGTACTTTTTGCGTGCATTTTTTGACGTATTATTTTCATTTACGAGTCTTTTTGATTAGTTACTCGATTAACCAAAATTTATCATGAATTAGAAATACAAGGTACATCTACAATGAATGCTGTGTTGAGTAAAGGGAGTTACCTTGAATATACCGTTACAAAAGTTAGCAGCTCAATAAGTCAGCGCTTACACAGCTTTAAGTGAAATTCATCAACAAATGCGCACTCGCTATTCAAAATGCTGCGCACAAAAAACATGTACAACAAATCGTGAATTTGTTTGTGGTTTCCGCCATTCGCAATAAAATACGTAACGTCAAATTTTGGCATTCAAATGTGAATTTTGCCTGGAAGTTGATTACATGGCCTTTTGCGGAATATGCATTGATGCAAATGCTGAACAGTCGATCCTCGTATTATACAGCATCGCCTCAGGGAAACCTTCTCCTATACGGATAAAAATTAATCCCAGTTACTCAGCTAATAAAATGCTTGATTCAAGCTGTACGGAGGGGGAGAAACGAGACGAATTCATGTTCGTAGAAGTTGAGGTTTGCACTAAATATGGCGTCGCACAACTCTAAAATCGATTTATCGAAGATCGATTGATCGAGGACCTGTATACAAAACAAACACTAACGCGTCGATCATTGGATCGAAGTCACAAGTTCCCAAATGAAAAATGATAGATAAAATAAACTTCGTTCAAACTGTACAAGAGAATCATCCCGAGACGTTAAAATGATAATAACGAGACCCTGTGGTAGAGTAAACTAAGTTGATCACGAAGAGTTTGGGCACACACACACACTACATCAATTGCAGTGAGTCACATCGAGGAAAATTTTAGAGTAACTTTCTATCGAAGTTTGGAATCGATCGAAGGTACCTGAGGGATAATGCAAAGTTAATGTTAACTTAAGGCCACATTTCTCCGAAACACGCGGCTCCTTGTGTAGGTGGTCGACACACGAATAAGGCGCGCACAGGGCAAACTTTGATGCAGTATAGGGGACCTTTTACCGGAACTCCGGGCATTGAGGAGGTCAGCAAAGAGAAAAAACTGTGACTTCAATGGGCTACTTTCTCAGAGATGGTCCAAAAAAGGAGGGTGAAGAATTTGATTTAGCATCCGAGAGGAATCGATTTGATGATGATGATGATACCCTTGGCTTCGAATAAGTGTCTGTGAAATGAAGTTATGTTGGAAAATTACTTTTCACGTTGCTTTGATTCTGACTGATAGGTTTATGAATGAAAATCAAGTCAAAACAGCAGATCGTAAAAAAAGCTCTATTTAATATATAAACATTTCTACATCAGTCCATCATCACCACGTAAAATTACCTGAAAATAAATATGCTATTTCATTGAACAATCCGAGAAGTGATGCATGCGCTAATTATGAAATAAAATTCAGCCAAAAAGAATAACACTCGCTCCCTTTATCTCAGAATCATTTGAAGAAAAGCGTTTTGGTTGTGATTCAGGCGTTATTTGCCCTCGAAAATGTTGGTAAACTTTTAAATCCGAAAGTCGGAGCATTTAAAGTTAAAGCTGTAGTTTAAAAAAATTAATTTTAACTGAAATATAACCATTTACTGCATGTATTCGTATGAAAGATTGAGAAAGACATGTAAGAATATAAGACATGTTTGCTCCGAGGCTTCGACTTTCATGCTTCGCCACTCTTGCACATAAGGTTCGTTCGGTAGAGCCAATGTACTGTGATGGACAACGTAGACAACAGAATTCGTGGGCAAGAGATGAGCGCACTGCAAGGGAAAGTCGATATATGTATTTGGATGATAAACTGAGGGTAAATTAATTACACTTAGTAGTTTTTAAATTGTTTCCTAGAAAATATCACGCCAAAGGTTTTAAAAGTTTGAATTTGAGTTTCCCTGATTGTTAACTAAGCTTCGACTTTCGCGTTTTAGAGTCCATGTACATTTTTAGGTACAGTCCACCTCTGAAAAGCTAAAGTGCTTTGCCTCCAACGATTTTTAGCTTATAAATGTGATTATTTTTCTTTTTCGTTCAATTCTAATACAGTAATTATTTGATCACTTTTTTGGGCTTGTAAAAACAATGTTATTTTTTTTATTTTCAGGGAATTAACTGTACCTACGACGAACGAATGATCGAAATGTTCAATTCAATTGCGTAAAAACGCCGTGAAAAAACCGTCTGTGGCTAGAATTTCTTTCGATTTTTTCGAAGATATTAGCCAGATTAACATCCAGCTAAAAATTGAGTTATAATTAAACTAAAAATTATTACTCAAGTTCGAAAAATGCGTGCGAATTAAGAAAATTTTGCTGACTTATCCACAAGCACATATCTCATTCGTGCATTTGGAGTATTCAGTTCCACGGTCTAGCCCCAAGTGTGGGCATAACGGCATACGTTCGACATCAGCCTGATCCTCAACAAAAATTTTCAATTTCACACTTTTAAAATCTTCAAGAACAGCATTTGTTAGGAATAGCATTTTCTCATGGAAAGGAAAAAAAACATTTGTTCCTAATAGAGATTATGTAAAAAACATCATTGGCTTTCAAAATGTCTCAACATATAGATCCTCAGCTGATATGTTATCAACATGAGTGTCATAATACCCGTGCCAATAGTCGAAACAATCGATTGAGAGAAAAGCATGGAAAAATGCATTCACTCTGTTGCATAATCTAGGTTCAATAATGTATGTAAATTCAAGTTGGAACGAACATAATACCAGAGACGATGCGCTGTTTGAAACACTCTTATTAGTGCGCACTTACATTGAAATGCAAGCTTAGGAACGTGCGATATCAGGAATTAATGTTAAAAATAAAGTGGGTGGTTTTAGATAATTTTGCATCCAAGACCATGAGGTCGAGTGTGATCAAGGATGAGTGGGGTTGTGCTGCTGATGGTGGGTAATGGGGGTGAGTGGGGTTGTGCTGCTGATGGTGGGTAATGAGGGTGAGTAGGGTTGTGTTGCTCATGGTGAGTAATGGCGGTGAGTGTGGTTGTGTTGCTCATGGTGAGTAATTGCGGTGAGTGGGGTTGTGTTGTTCATGGTGAGTAATGAGGGAGAGTGAGGTTGTGTTGCTCATGATGAGTAATGAGGGTGAGTGGGGTTGTGTTGCTCATGGTGAGTAATGAGGTTGAATATAGTTATACCGAAGGGTGGGGAAGTAATGAATGTTTGAATGCATTCATGCGAATAGGCTTATAATTATGGCTAAAATTGGTTGGAAATTCTCCCAATACTAACAGCTTTACAGCAACACCTTCGTAAATTGATTGACAACCTCTCCAACGCCACCAGCTTTACAGCTACTGGAATTGGTTGAAAATTGTTGGAACCCCTTCCAACGTTTCCGGGCTTACAGCTACAAAAATTGATTGAAAATTCGATTCCTGATCAACTTACGGCCACGTGAAAATTCCTCCCGAAGATTCGACTCTTTGACTTTAGAGCCTGAGTACTTCTGTAGGTCCTAATGAACTAAGCCTGAGTACTTCTGTAGGTCCTAATGAACTAAGCCTGAGTACTTCTGTAGGTCCTAATGAACTAAGCCTGAGTACTTCTGTAGGTCCTAATGAACTAAGCCTGAGTACTTATGTAGGTCCTAATGAACTAAGCCTGAGTACTTCTGTAGGTCCTAATGAACTAAGCCTGAGTACTTCTGTAGGTCCTAATGAACTAAGCTTGGGTACTTCTGTAGGTCCTAATGAACTAAGCCTGAGTACTTCTGTAGGTCCTAGTGAACTAAGCCTGAGTACTTCTGTAGGTCCTAATGAACTAAGCTTGAGTACTTCTGTAGGTCCTAATGAACTAAGCCTGAGTACTTCTGTAGATCCTAACGAACTAAACATGACGGAAAACATGGCAGCCAATATTTGACGGCTTCTCGAACGTCTGCGAAGATGAGTTAACGACTAATTCCACCGCAAAAACATCAAAAATCACTCGAAGAACCGACGAAAGTTTTTGAGGAGGCGACCACAAATCGAGGCTGCGGCCAAGGTCAGCGTCGCTGTGGCAATAAATTGACCAAACCTCGCCTTGTTTGCCTGCAGTCCTTCTTATTTGACGCGACGCCCGCCGAGGCTTGGGGGTGGGATGTGTTTCCTTCCCCTCCAAAGTCAATCTTTTTCGTTTTTAGAATTTATGAATAAAACGGGACTTTCTACTAATTTTTCCGAGTGACCCTGTATAACTGCAGGTGTAACTCCAGGTATAACTGTAGGTACAACTGTAGGCGTAACTGCAGGTACAACTTCATGTAAGCTACAGGCATAACAACAGGCGTAACTGCAGTTGTGAGTGAGGGAATAACTGCATGAGTAACCTTGAGTTTCACTGCAGCAATGCGAACCCAATTAAAGAAAAATTCAACAATTCAATCAATTAATAATTAATCAACAATTAATTAACAATTAATTAACAATTAAAGAGAAACAATGTATTCTATAAAATTGTAAAAACTTTTTAGAAATTTGACTGGCATTTTGCACGTTTGAATTCTCGATGTCTTTCAAAAAAAGTAATAAAATGATGATTATTTGTGAAAAACTGTGTCGTCTAAACGAAATTTAAAAAAGTAAAAAATTAGCCAACGAAATGGAAGGGTTTTGCATCAACTACATTTAACTTTAATTTGCGTTTTTCTAAATTATTTCTCGTTAATTTGATGGTAAAAGATGGAGATTTTATTTTTGACGCATAAACAATTGAAGTACATATTTTTCACCAAAATGACAAAAAATTCATTGTTTCAACCGACAAAGTTTCGTTAAATCAACGTGACCGAAGTTACTTGTACGCTGCGGCCTCTTTGATTCCAATAATATCAATAAACGTCATAAAATAATATCAAAAAACATAATAAAATAATGTCAAAAACGAAATAAAATAATATCAATAAACGAAAAAAATATCATCTGCAGTCAAGGGCTAGAATATCAAGACTTAACCTTTCAATGTCAGCATTTTTGTGCTCGTGCACCCGTCATCACAACCTCCGTCATCAGACTGGCACCTGCATCAGGTTGTCACCGCCATCACAACCACCAACATCACTGCCACTCTTTTTTTTTTTCACTCGGCAGAGAACTTCAAATGAGAAAGAACGGAACTAAAATGACCAGAAATACAATATGTTGAGGCTATTTTCCACAGAAGACCGTGCGACCTTAAAAAGCGTTGAAGGGTTAAGTGATGTCACTATTTTTTCTAAAGAACCGTGCCCTAGCGAATGAATTAATACTTTCTATCAATCTTCATAGCAGCTTCAAAGTGTCTATGTCTACTTTTTATGGTTTGTCTATTAACTCAGAGCCTTTAAGTTGAAAAACATTTAAATTCCAATTAGTTTAAATGCATTTCTCGTTTTAACTCCTTTTAAATGAACGATTTTTTTCACGGTGAAAAACTTTGAATAAACTTGCATCAAAACACAAATTTGGCCACGCCATGAAAACCTGAGCTCAGATATCACCGTAACTGGTAATAACACAATAATAAAATTATCATTGTACTATATTAACAAGAAACTTATTTTTCAACTATTTCTATATAGTAATAGAGAGAAAAGTGCATCAGTGATACACGTAGTTTGATTTAATATCAGAGTTCAAGTTTCTTTGACCCACCCTGCAGAGTGATTGAGAGTGATTCTGTGCAGTATCACAGATACGGTCATCAAGTATATTTATGAGCGTGACAGGAGACGGAAGAAGTGAATACCAAACTAATAGATAAATAAATAAATAACTACGGGTATTGTTACATATATACCATATTCACTGGAAAATCCGAGGAATCATTTTCCGCTGGCATTCTGTGCAGACAGCACGGTAGAGGAAACAAGGTAGGTTCAAACCAGTCTTTTTTAGGTGACGGTGTGGTTTTGCTGACGTCACGGCAACGAACCAATAGCAGCGCTCATATTGCATCTGGTAGCACTGCTACCCCCAAATCTAGCTCCACTATTGGCCCAATGACATGGGGTTTTGGTGACTTCATTAAGGTAGTTTGAAATAAAGCCTTTCTATTGGCCAACTGAACTAGAGGAGGTGTATTTTCTTCCATTGAAATGACCCTACCTTGTTTCCTCTACCGTGTCAGACAATCAACACCCGCCGACTGGCATGGGGTGTTTAGGGTAACTTCATGCAGGCCGCTCAATTTTCTCCCTGACTGCGGCGCAGATGTCCACCGTCGTATGTCAACTCTGCCGAGGTCTTTGACTGGCAAAATTTCAACTCTGAACTGCTTGACCTAGTAAAATTGAAAGTACCTGTACTCATAATCTCGTGTCGCAACCTTACTTTGAAATGTGGTCTACATAATTCAAGGAGACTTGAAAGTCTCCCTCGCGCTGTAATTTTTGCGGCGCGTTCTTATTTCTACGATTTTTTAATCGCGCGCCTATTTTTTCCATGTTGTGAGTCTATTTCACATGCTTATAGATGTTTGCTGGAATTTCTTAAGAGAAGCATAATCAAACTAGGATAATAGCAGCAAAAGATTCAAAATGAATTGCACAATAAATAAAAATGTACTTGTGGGTTATCTGTCACCTATTTCAATTTCTGGTTTCCTTCTGGTGTTAAAGGTAAGGTGAAGTTTGGTTAGCTTAATTAAATTATTATTAATTTTCATCATTTTAAATTTTGTTCTGTTTCAGACAAAAAAAAATTCTGGGACCTTCTAAGAACTGAAGAGGAAGGTCCCAGAGATTCATAATAAAATATATAGATACTAGATAAATTGCATTAGAAATAACCAAAAATGAACAAGGATACTATTTCATATGAAAAAATCATTCATACTGTCCAGAACATTAAATCAAAATTCATAAACTAAAACAGTTTTCACTTTTCCCTCAAACAAGTGGTGACAGATAAGCCACAAGAACCAAGAAAAATTAGTAAATTTTTCTCCGGGCAGTTTGCGGGAAAAGCGAAGTTAACGAATCAGTACCAAAACTTATTTTATTATTCAATCTCCAACTAACTCGTCCTAGCCTATCGTAACTCAACGTAACTTATATTAAAATGGTGACTCTGAGGTAACTTATCCTAACGTATCTTGAACTGAACCCGAGGAAACGTAAGAAAATTTGAACTGAGAAAAAATAAAGATCATATGATTAATCTATACGAAAGCCGTCGTAAAATCTTCAAAGTTATTGGAAATTTGACTTTTTTGTGAGGCTATGTGTAAAATCAATGAGGGTGCACTCGAAGCAGAGCATTATGCCTGTTTATGGTATCCTGGATACGTTCTTTCTCAAACGCGTCAAAAAATTTTCCCCTGCTAAATTACTACACGCGTGTTTTTTGCACGCACGCGTGGTTATTGAAAGCGTGACATGTTGGGATAAGTAAGTACACATAGCGCACAATTGAATTAACACATGGATAGGAAGCTATGTAAAACCACAAATTAAAAGTGGATGAAGAAAATGCGAGTTTCTCACACGTTATTCGAAAACGTTAAATTCTCAATTTTAGAAAAATGAAGAACAAACACTTCATTTCTCAACTCGTTTGTCGCGACGTGAGCCGCTGGTGTACATGGAGGGGATTTTCATAATGCTGCTCACCGACTAGTAGTCACTAACTCAATTTTCCTAAATACTTAATTAAACCTAACTGAAGGTACGGTCCAGTTAGTGTTTGGTATTTTCAGAATTGCTTACTAATATATTTCAAATTTGAGAGGAATATTGAACTTTAGTTCAACTAACATCGCAGTCAACGTATTGAAGGTACCTATTTCGTTGAAGTGTTTTTTCCTATATTGAATTTGTTCTTCAGAACAAGTCTTCGTATTTCTTGCGACTGGCGACTCACTGATCATGCTTGGCTTATGTATACTTTCCTTTATACCATACAACATAAAAACCTTTTCCTTAAAGAATTTAATAAAAAATCATGAGGAAATGAGGTCATCTTCTGTTGAGAATGTTTCAACGACAAAAAGTTGTACATTATCTCATGAATTATATTTCATATAACCATAACAAATATCAACTATATAAATAAATCATGTAGAAGTAATAAATCTTGTGTAGAACAGAAATTGAACAAAATGAACCCACGTTTCCTACTCAATTCTATCGAGTAACTGGCGAGTTAATTCCATAAAACATCCCTAAGATGAAACTCGGGTACTTTCATCAAAAAGAAGGCCTACCTAACTCAGTTCGGGACCTCACATTTTCCTACTTAGAGTGCTAATGTCCATAGAAACAATAGTTGTCTCCCCCTGAGGGGTCTAGCTGTATACACATACACAAAATAACTATCGGTAATAATACTCCTAAGGTAACTAATGGTGAAAATGAACAAATTTTATTGCTATTTTCTATTGCTCCGTTGCAATGACGTCAACATTGCGACAAGGTGGACGAAAAAAGGCTAGTTTCACCCTACCTTGTTTTTTCTACCGTGAGGAGAACCAGCCTTCCAACCTCCCCCAGCAGGTGTGCTACCCTTCAACAATTTCGTCCCAATGAGGGTTTCTATTATTGAACTTTTAGGTACCAACATAACCATTTCCGAGGCACTCATTTCCACGCGGTACAAGGGAAAAATAAAACTTCAGAAAAAATTAGAACTCTTGTATTATAAGCTATCAACAAACGAGAACAGTGTCCGCTGTTCAGTAATAAATGCATATATGGAATGACGGGGTCAGGGAGATATAGAATATATCAAATTCCTTAATTATTTTCCACTCTAATCCGGTAACAATTTTTTCACGCCTCACGTAAATAATGAACATTTTTTAGAAGATACAATAACTATCAATACATTTTTACAAGGCACCAGGAAACTTATCATCTAGCAGCAGTTTATCACAGGCAGCAAACGCAGTAAAAAACTCAACATTTGATAGCTGCAGTAGAAGCTTGTGTTGGTAGAGAATGGGATTGCGCCCAGCTAACCGGACTACTGTAAATCTATACTATAATAAGAGCCGCGTCCGTCCGTCTGTCTATCTGTCCGTCTGTCTGTCCATCTGTCCGTCTGTCCGTCTGTCCGAAGCCAGCCAAATGTGTGTGATGAGCGTATCTGTGATACAAACTCGGCCTCATCATCTCTCGAGAGATTGAAATTTTTTATTCCTCGCGGCCTTTCTTTCCTATCGCCTTCTTTCTTATTTCAAATAAAGGGGGTGGACTAGTTATAATAGTTGATCGCATTCAACTTCCTTTGACGGCGACATCTAAACAAAATTTTAGGGAATGAGCTCAAATAACTTACGTAGAAACATTGAGATTCGCGGTTATTTTATTACAACGAAATTAACAAGACACTATTTAACAAAAATACACATCTATGGCAAAGAAAAATTCCTCTAGTACGGTGCCCTGCCACACCCGATGTAGCAGACTCGAACACCAACACACGCACATACGGCACATCAACTCATCATAGCGATGTAGGCTTCAAGTCCACCATCACTAACGCAACAAGATTAGATTCGATAATAGTTTAAGCCTCCCCAACCGCTAAAAAAAAAAGCGTTCCGAAGAGAGGAAAGAGAAAGTCACCATTTAATATGGAGATAAGGGAACGCGGAATTTATGCAGAGGGGCATAGAAACAGTAAGTTGAGAAAGAAGATTATGAAATAAGATCAAAGTCGAAGAAGAAAGTAGTAGGTGCTGAAAAACAGGACAACAGTAAACCGAAAAAAGGTTGCCCTTAACATAACAAGAAACATTTTATTTCAACAGAAAGAAGGCCTACCTAACTCTCAGCTCGGGCTCTCTCACATTTTCCTCCAGAGAACGCTAATTCCCATTGATACAGTAAATGTAATCCCCTGAAGGGAGTGACGCAACAAAAGAAGCTCAAGCAGAATGCCGCGCATGCGCTCCAAGCGACACACTGCATTTAGAACCAGAGGGACATTTTTTCCACAAAATCAGCAATAATTTACCATTATTCAAGTATAATATAGCATTTTCCAAAATGAAGCAAATGCACCATCTAGGAACTTTACATGGCACAGCCGATGCGCACTTTTAGCAGCTCTACAAAGTGGCAAGATGCTCTAAGACCTCAAAGATCAAATTTCCCCCCAAAAAATAAAAATTTTTAACATTTTGGCTAAAGAATAGCTTACGCTGGTTCCCCTGTTGAGGGCTTAATGCCTTATCATTATCCTACAGGCAACAAGACAAAAATAACACAACCGATTAGGTCCCTCCATACACTGATCACATTTGAAGGTGACTCGGTCACTCGGGATTAATTTAATTACACACAATTACTTGTTTCCTAAGTGTGATAGAAATCTTACAACATAACGTATTTTGTTTCAATAATTTTTCCACGCCATGGTAAAGTTCATGCTATTTTGACGCAATATCAACACCCACGGTGAAATCCACTCAGTTTGGAAGCAATGTCTACGCCCACAGCGAAATCCTTGTCCTTCTGAAGCACTGTTAACACCCACGGCATATCCATAAACTATTGAAGCAATGTCCAAATGTCCACTACACACCAGTCACATGATCCACACAGCAGAATTATTATTATAACTGCTTGTGGTCGCTTTTCCACCGGGGTCGCCAGCTAATAGCAAATGTGGACCCCTTCGCTTTCGCGAAGCACACACAGCAGATTGTGAAAAGTCGATCAAATGAACTTCATCATACCTGTGCGCTATCTCACAACACTACATCATTCATGAGAAATTCGGGTAGTGCGAGGACATCTTGTAACTTTACAACATACAGAGCTAGCAATTGAATATACCGTGTAAATCCAACGCGTGCATGCTTACATCTCATAAGGAAACACATATCAGGAATGTACAAAATGAGGCTTATCTATGTATATCCTCTTTGTAAAATATTCGAGAAGCATTTTTATAAAGTACAATTAAGTACAACACGCTCCTAGTACGAAGCATATGAGTTTGTAAGGAGAATTGTACACATTCGTATAAATCGTGAGAGCAGACTAGAGGTTGAGCGATCAGTTTATGTGCTTCTTGACTTCAACGACTACCAAGCCACCATAAATCCTAAGCAAAAAGTATTGAGGCATTGATGTGTAACGGGGCCCTAACACAGCACATTAAAGGTGAGGCGCACAACAGCTGTACATTTGGCACGTGACAAGACCCAGCAGCTGGTACGTCTATACTCAGCAGCCGGAAAGTCACAAGACCCAACACCCAGCAGCTCGGGTCCCAAGACCCAACACCCAACACGTCATAAGACCCAACACGTCACAACAGTCGGGGTGGATCACAAGACCAAACACCCAGCGCGTCACAAGACCCAGCGGGTCACAAGTGCCAGCACTAGAGGTAGGGCGCCCAGCCGATGTACATCTGGCAGAGGTTGTGGTCGCTGGTGGCGTCAGAGATGAGCAGCGACACCTGCCCCTCCACCGACAGCGGGATGTTGAAGCCGCGAGCCTTGCTGGCGATCAGGCCCTTCAGCCGCAGCTCGATGTCGCGCACGTGCAGCTGCGCCTGCACGCAGCACAGCTCGTCATGTTTGGGGGTGTGAGTGTTGCATGTAACTGTTATTAGGTAGTAGTGGTTACTGCTTATTGCTGAGTTGGTGTTGCACGTAACTGTTACTTGTAGCGGTAACTGCTTACCGTAGAGTTAGTGTTGCACGTAACTGATACTTGTAGCAATTGCTGAGTTCAGCAACGTTAGTATTGCATGTAACTGCTAATGGCTGAGTTAGTGGTGCATGTAATTGATACTTGTAGTGGTAACTGCTTACAGCAGAGTTAGTGATGCACGTAACTGTTACTCGTAGCGCTAACTGCTTATCGCACGTAACTTTTTTCCAGAGTACTCAAGCCCAAAACTAGATGAGTGACTGAAGCGTGCAAGTGTTCTAACAACAGGATGTCTAATCCGTTGGTCATAACTCCCACCGGAATAAGATGCGTAGCAGATATTTTTGGGAAAATTTCCTAATTAGAGGAAGAAAACTAATTTAAAAGATCTAAGCAGCGTGTCAATGAAAAAAGAAAACAATACACCGTCGATAAAAAGAATATCAGGCTCTTAAACACGCCATCTATCATAAGTACACAGGAAGAAAGCATCACAAGGAATAAAATACAACTTAGACAACAAGGAACTATGATCGGAACTAAAAGGTTCATGCACTTAACAGTTTACCACGAATATCAAAACTTCAATATCAGAGCGAACGAAACCATTATTATCTGATTTGAAATGAAATCCAACACAGCATTCATGGTGTTTATTGTCTCTGTTTCTCCTTCAAATCCTAAGCGACAAGTAGTCTCAGGCTTCAGATGTTTTATTTTTCCACAGATAACTGAGAAAACCTGTTTAGTGTCGTTCACGCGTCGTTAATCCTAAATCTCAAGCCCAAGTCTCATACGACACTTGTAGAGCAAGCTTCTGACGAGAACTATATCACAAGTCCCATCAGGAACGCAAAGCAAAAATCCCACACGAGACAAAAAGACCATGCCCCACACGTGACATAAAGCCCCAGCCCCACACGAGACATAAAGCCCCAGCCC
>JACJUY010002826.1:43015-65390 GCA_014220935.1 Platorchestia sp. MABIK | reverse complement strand
GGGGGGGGGGGGGGGGGTCCAGTACTTGTGTCCGTTTGTAGAGGCCGGGTCGTTACCAAAGGTACAGTGGGAGGAATATCCATGTTGAAATAAAATTACGGTTTCACCCGTCACCCCGAGCCGGCACCAAGTTCGGCCGCCTACAAGGGGATCCCTGATGTTGGGCACACGCAGTCCCAACGGGATCGCTCGCTAGGTACAGGCATAGCAGTCAGGGTGACCAGGATCAACAGGTTGATGCGCTTGACTAGTCGAAGGCGTGTTCCCGCACGTCAAGGACGTTTAAGCAGCCCCCCGCCTACCCAGCCGCCCCTCCCACTAGCCCTCGCCGCAAGCGACTTCAAACTGACAGGACGGGCCTAGGCTCCCGCCAGCCCCCAAGGAAAAGGTCAGAGCGTGTTCCAAAGAAAGCCAGGTCATCCGAAGAGAGAAAATCAGCACATATCCATATAGAAGGTCCATGTCAGTAGGGTGGTCACATGCTGCCATCTCTCTTCGTCTGACCCCTCAACCCAGGCCACTCTGCCATGGTTGCACCTGGGCAGCACAGCCCTGGGCATCATTAAGGCACGCAAGCCCCCTCCCCGCGACAAGGGCGAGATGGCGCGAGGGGGCGAAAACAATGTAAAGCTAATTATCTCAAAAGGAAGGAGGGAGTTTAATTTGGTTCATAGCCTATGGAATTTTCAATTTTACTAGAAGTTTTCTTCAATTGAAAAGATATTTGACGGGGAAATAAACTATTTGCAAGCATTGCTTTGTTTGACAATGGTGAGGCTCCCAGAAATCGTGCGATTTAGCCTGTATGCTGTAAGCAGATTATTCATTAAAAATATGGATAGTTTTTTGCTTTTGTTATTGTCCCATCAAAGCATTTGTACAAAAGGAATAGCACATTCAGAAGATGGTCTGGACGGCTTAAGATGAGGCTATTCATTGGACCTGGCCTCACAAATGCGGAGTGAGCGACATTGAGAGCAGCGGTCTTGAGATCAATTTTATTCAACGATTTGACTTATGCTGCTTGTAAACAGAGCGGAGGCACTTCATATTTCTGTCATTGTAACTTTATTGACCGTATGCCTAGTGAGATGCACGCAGAGACGTAGCTCATCACCAGCAAAGTTAGACTGATAGGGTGCACATTGACGCATGTTTTTTTTGTGTAAGATCAGAGTTTTTCAAACATTATTCACATTAGTTTTTATTCAGCGACGGTATCGGGATGAGAAACATATCGCTTTTACATGGGATGCCCAGTGAAGCTGAGTTTGTTTTATTTTTCGATTTGCGGAAGATTAGAGTTGTACAAATACAACACACGTTTTTTTTATTCATCACCGATACCTAGCCACATAAGCCACATGGTGTTTTATAAGCCACATGGTGTTTTATAAGCCACATGGTGTTTTATAAACCACATGGTGTTTTATAAGCCACATGGTGTTTCATCGGGAAGCCCCGCGGGATAGGATATTTCTTCATCATGTGTGACGCAAGATCTTCTGGGACAATTGTGACGCGTTCATGGTGTTTCATAAACGCGTCACAATTGTCGCGTCACAAATGGTGTTTTATAAGCAACATGGGGCTTTATAAGCCACTTGGCGTTTCATGAGCAACAAAGTGTTTTATTAGCCACATGGTGTTTTGACGCACCAATTTTGGTGTGGGGTTCCCTGTTCTCAAGGACGTACGCACCAATTTTGGTGTGGGGTTCCCTGTTCTCAGGGACGCACGCACCAATTTTGGTGTGGGGTTCCCTGTTCTCAAGGACGTACGCACCAATTTTGGTGTGGGGTTCCCTGTTCTCAGGGACGTTGAGTACATATGTGGGCAGGTGTCCTGGCTTCAGGTCACCCCCCACAAACTCAGGCCGATGGTCGTCTTCGTCTTCCACGAGCACCGTCAGCACTCGCAGCGTCTCGTACGAAATCGGCGTCCCTTGATCTTTAGCCACGAGAACCAACTGCGAAAGCAAACAAAGAGTCGAAATCAGTAAGTTGAATTGGAAAACTTTCGCGATTTACTAAGGTTTTTAAGAATTTGTAGAAAAAAGTAACAGAAAGATATATTTTATTTTGACTCACAGCAAAATACTGACATAGAAAATGGCTACCTTCTCTCAGAAAGAGGAAGAAGCAAACTGCTCTCTCACTGACATTACTACAGGCTCAACAAGACTCTCGAAGATGATGCAGCCTCGAAAATCCCACAATTGGGAAGCTATTTTGTGCTTCAACTAATTCTTCCAAAATTGAATTTACCTCATACTTAGGAGTGTCCTCTCTGTACAGTCAAGCCGTTTTACGCGCTAACTAATACACTCAATATCGAATTTACCTCATACTTTGGGGTGTCCTCTCTGTCAAGGGGAACTCGTGTCTGCAGCCGCCCGGTGTTGGCATCGATGGCGAACTTGTCAGTTTGCTGCACATTGGCGTCACCGACGCGCAGGTGGTAGCGCACCACGCCATTATCGCCCACGTCTTCGTCTGTAGCGGTCAACACCGCCACCTCCACCGGTGCCTCGACGTTCTGCAGGCAAAGCAACTTCACAGTTCTGCTAAACTCAAGGGAAATGATTCTCTATATTGAAGATACTTTGAATATAAATGAATTTTTAGTAGGTAGAGTCATAAGTTCATAAGGTCATAAGTTTATTAGTAGGGAAAGTCATAAGTTCATAAACAGGTAAAGTCATACGTTCATAAGTTCATTAGTAGGGAAAGTTATAAGTTCATAGATAGGTAAAGCCATAAGTTCATAAGTAGGTAAAATCACACGTTCATAAGTAAAACTCAACATTTTGTCCCATTCAATACGAATCTTCAACGAGACACTCAGCTTCCACCTCTCTGTCCTTCTGAGGAAGTCATGGCCAATACCCGAGTCGTGAAGGAAATGATATTTTACGCTAGTCTCTGAGATTTGCTCATGCCACTAAGGTGCACGCTAGTCTCTCACCTCGGGCACGTGTATGGTGAGGTCTGGACGAGCAGGTGCGACGTAACGTGGCTTGTGTTGGTTTTGAGGCAGGAGGCTCACCAGGACATTTGCCTCTCCTGACGCACGACCTGACCGACAGATGTACATTTTTAGGTCACAGGTCGGTCTCGCCGAGATAAAAGGAGAGGATTTTAGGCCACAAGTCGGTCTCGCCGAGATAAATGGAGAGGATTTTAGGTCACAGGTCGGTCTCGCCGAGACAAATGGAGAGGATTTTAGACCACAGGTCGGTCTCACCAAGATAAATGGAGAGGATTTTAGGTCACAGGTCGGTCTTGCCGAAACAATTAGGGAAGTTTTTAGGACACAGATCGGTCTAACTGAGACAATTGGGGAAGATTTTAGGTCACAGATCCGTCTCGCCGAAACAAATCGAGAAGATTTCATGACCAAATCCTAGCATCAGTTGTCCCATGAATGGTTGAAAGTTAATACTAGACTCATCAAAAAGTTCTGGAGATTACGTTGAAATCTAAGGGAAAAAATATTCGAGGGATAAATTATGCATGATTTCAAAATGAAATGTTTCGACGCTGACATAAGTTAAGGTTTGATTAGTGAATAATGCTTGACTGAAAATTAGAATTAGTTTATTGGTTTATTATATCAGCGTCATTGGGAGTATCATTTATGGTATTACTACACAGAAGTGAAAAACTTAGGTTTAGAGGAGGCTTGACGCAAAAAGTAATGAAACAACTTTTCAAAAATTCACAGCTGATGCTATAAACGTGACGAGACAAAATCGAAAAAAAGATACAGCTATCATCAGCTGACACACAGTGAAAATAATGACACATTTTGAAGATCATGGAAGCAATTTAGGCGAGCAAAGCCTTGAATGAGGCCTGACCAGTTCCGTTGCGGTCGATGGCGACGACTGTGAGGGAGTAGGAGGCGGTGGGAGCGAGGGAGTCCCCCTGGGGGCGTCGCGTCAGGGGCTTCGCCGGGTACAGGATCCCGCTCTGCGCGTCCAGCCGGAAGTTGCCTGCCGAATGTTCAATTATATCAGCACAGTTGCCATACTGTTGCCATAGACCTGACACAGAGTTGACATACAGTTGCCATTGCGTTGACATACAATTGCCATTCAGTTGCTATTCAGTTGCCATACAGTTCCATACAGTTGACACACATTTACCATAGAGTTGACACAGAGTTGACACACAGTTGCCATTGCGTTGACATACAGTTGCCATTCAGTTGCTATTCAGTTGCCATACAGTTCCACACAGTTGACATATACTTACCATAGAGTTGACACAGAGTTGCCATAAAGTTGACATAAGTTGCCATAGAGTTGATAGAGTTGACAGAGTTGCCATAGAGTTACCACACAGTTACCATACAGTTGAAAGCCAGCTTACATACAGTTGCCATAAGGTTTCCATACAGTTGTCATTGAGTTACTATACAGTTACCATACAGTTGCCACACAGTTGTCATATAGTTGCCATGCAGTTGCCATACAGTTACCCTACATGCTGAAAAAGCTGAAACACGGTATTAAGTAGGAGAGGAAATCGTACAATCAAATATTTCGAGGGGCAATAAGTTTTGAGGATAGTTATCAAAACATAAGGAATTAGGGCCTTCAATGATCACATTCAAAAATGAATTTCACTCATGCACTTGATAATCTCCAAATTCCTATGAAAATGTAACAAACAGAGCCCTGCTTACAAGCTACAGAGGGATCCGAAAATCGACCAGGCACAAGACGCAATTGGCTCCATGGAAGAGCTGAAATAGTTTACGCTTGGCGTGATGTCTGCCTAAGTTTACCTCAACACTCTCAGAAATAAAACACTCTAAAAATACTGAAGATGCCAGTGTACTAATTCTTTCATTGACATTCAGCTCCTATTTTGTAATGTAAACTACTTAAAATTAAGGGCAACGTCTAAAATCTGATGCAAATCTATACAAATAGAAAGAAAAGCATGGCTGCCTGACAAACAAGAAGCAACTCTTTTTCCATTTTCATTTACTGCGAAAACGCTCATTGACGACGTATACGAATTACAGATCAATACACTACAATGAAATTTCATTCTGAAGCGTACTGTCAACAAACATTTCGCTGCGACAAGAAGCTGTAATGCTATGCGACTAAAATCAGCGTCTCTTGGTAGCCGTGTCTGTGGTCACCGTGGCCGAGTGGTTAAGAGCGCGCCCTGCACGGGAAGGTGCCGGCAGTTCGAATCCGGGCAGTGTGACCCGGTGATTCCTCCCCGTTGGGAAAAGGGAGAACTCAGCCACAACTCCTCCATTCTGCCCAGGTGTCGGAAATGGGTACCGACTTTGACCGTGGGTAACCATCGTTGCGTCCTGGTGTTAGTTATAGGACATTTGAAAAACCAATGTACAAGATGATGTGTATCAGGCTTGATTGGAATGAAACATCCTATATCTTACCCTGCTCATTGCCGTCAGTGATGCTGTAAGTATCAGGCTTGATTGGAATAAAACATCCTATATCTTACCCTGCTCATTGCCGTCAGTGATGCCGTAAGTATCAGGCTTGATTGGAATAAAACATCCTATATCTTACCCTGCTCATTGCCGTCAGTGATGCCGTAAGTTTCAGGCTTGATTGGAATAAAACATCCTATATCTTACCTTGCTCATTCCCGTCAGTGATGCCGTAAGTATCAGGCTTGATTGGAATAAAACATCCTATATCTTACCCTGCTCATTGCCGTCAGTGATGATGTAAGTACCAGGCTTGATTGGAATAAAACATCCTATATCTTACCCTGCTCATTGCCGTCAGTGATGCCGTAAGTACCAGGCTTGATTGGAATAAAACATCCTATATCTTACCCTGCTCATTGCCGTCAGTGATGTTGTACGCGATGACCGCATTGTCGCCGGCGTCGGCGTCGTGCGCGGTGAGCTGCAGTATGGGGGCAGGCGGGTGCAGCGGCAAGTTTTCAACCACTGCCGCTGTGTACTCCCTCTGGCTGAACACCGGCGAGTGGTCGTTGATGTCTTCTATGCGCACCACCAACTGCATACAACACCCAACGTAAGGGAAGTTATAGAGGCGTTGGTGGATTTGACAAAGTAAGTCTACTCGGCTGTTTTTGCGTTTTAATTTTATAGATACTAGCCGAATAACTGAGTTGTCGTTTCCTGTGGTAATGTTTATTTTGTTTTCGGTTGTTGATTCATCGAAGTAAAAGCTGTAAGAAAAATTATGAGGCTACCTCAGCGTTGGCGTTAGTGACGAGATGGGTCTACTCGGCTGCTTTAGCGTTTTAATTTCTGAAATGGTAGTCCAATGACTGCATTGTTTTATCTGGGTTAATGCTTTACTTTATTTTCGGTTGCTCCCACGAGGTAAAAGCTGGGAAAAAATTTCATTCAAGAACATTTCGCTGTCTTGCCTTCGAAGAGACGTCGTCTCTCATCGAGCTATAGCTCGGCTTCTGGGCCTGCCTTATGTTAGTTTTGTAATAATAACTGAGATAGAGAGGGAGATATGTTTGGTTTGAACAATTGGATGATTTTGTAGAGAAAGATTTTAGCTTAAGAAAATAGTGCATGTAAAAATTGCAGAGGCATTAAATCAAGTGCGAATTCTAATTAAATTCATTCATTAAATTGATGAATTCATTAAATTAAGTGCGAAATAAAATAGTTTCGTCTAGTAACAACTTGGGGAGTAAGTGGTCAACTAAACTAATGTGGGATTGTAAGATTTTGCTAACTTACTGGGGTAGCTAGAATGTCAAAACCGACGTATTTTTTCAAGCTTTTAAGAACAGCAATGTTAAGTTCAGTCAATTTGTACATGATATTTCTGCTACGCACAATTAGAGACTGCATTCAACTCAAAACACACGTTGTCATCAATTCTAAAGTGCAGGAAAGTAAGACTAAAAAATCAATAATTTACAAGAAATTAATCTGTGTTCTTGTCTTGAATAATTGAGAAGAAAGTACAGAGAAGTAGTTAAGCTATTTTACCAACATTTTTGTTGCAAACCATGGCTGTTTACGACTGAGAACTCTATTGAACACGAAAGAATTATAAGCTACGACAGTTCAAGAGCCAGGCCTTGACGCATCCCTATGCTTTCGTGCAAAAAGATATTTTTATGCCTTATATACCAGCAAGGATTCGTCTTTCATACTAACAGTGGAAGCAAAGGAGTCCAGGGAAACGCGAGGAAAATGGTAGTCAGAAGAGCTCGAAAAACTTGACTGTCCAAAGTAAAATGAGGAACAGGTCAGTGCAGAGAAGAACAAAAATAATTAAAGTGCAAAGAAGCAAGAATAACTTGGCAGTCCAGAGAAGCAAGAGGAACATCACAACACAGAAGAGCAAGAGGAACATGGCAGTACTAAGGAGCAAGAGATATTTAGCAGTTCTGGAACAAGAGAATTAAGAGGAACACAGTAGCAGAGAGAAACAGAAAAAAAACACTGCACCACAGAGGAGCAAGATGACCACAGCACCACCGAGCAGCAAGAAGAACAAGGCAGTTCTGGAGCAAGAGAAACAAGAGAAATATAGCAGTCCAAAGGAGCAAGAGGAACAACACCGTACCACAGAGCAGCAAGAGGAACACGGCAGTCCAAGAGAGCAAGAGAAATTAAGCAGTTCTGCAGCAAGAGAGGTAATAGAAACATCACAGCACAGAGCAGCAAGATGACCACAGCACCACAGAGGAACAAGAAGAAAAGGGCAGTATACCGGGACGCTGGTCTGACGCGGCGTCTGCCCCGGCGGCGCGGCGTCCCGAGCTACGACCCTCAGCGAGACGCGGTCCTTGTTCTCCCTGTCCAGCACCGCGCCGGGGCTCACCGCCACCTCGCCCTCCTCCGACACGCTGAACAGCGACGCGTCCGAGCCTGCGCAGTGGTGTTAGGTCGTGAAAGTGTGGCTTGATTATGAGAAGTGGAGACAGAGAAGTCTGCACAGCGGTGTTGGCTTGTTTCAAAGTTTGGCTTGATAATTGTTCTAAATTGATTTTGGTTCTGAAGCTAGAAAGAGAGCTAGAGAAGTCTGCACGCCAGTGTTGTACCACGAAAGTATGGCCCATAGATACGTGGTTAGAGTCGTAAAGCGAGAAATGAAGTTAGAGAATAGAGTTCTTTGTAAAACACTACTTTCTTGATTGCAGTAAAAATTGTTAATGAAAATAATGCCAAGTTCAAGCGTATCTACTGACGCACAACAAGAGCTATTAATTTATGAACGTTCAAGTTCCAAATGATAAAAGGATTAAACTTCAATTTACTACATTTAAGTTTTCACTCTAGTACAAAAAAAATTGTAAACGAAATTAAAAAACTGGAGTGGTCCTGAGCATCTACTTTGGAAGCACGTGTGCTTGGGGAGGCCTAGAGCTACTCAACTATAAATCAACGAGACAACGAAAGCAATATTAAAAATGTAAAAATAAAAATAGTGAAACACAAAAAATGTAACACTACCCATAATAGGTTTCACCCATAAAAGGTTTTTTATGCAGATTACCACTCACCTGTAAATGAAAACAATTTAATCAATTTAAGGAATTTAAATTATTTAAATAATTTAAACTATTCATTTTCCACAAGCGATACAGAAGTAGATTATTTCTCAAGTCTATGTAGTACAATGGCCAAATTAGGGTATAGCTACCTGTGGGCCCGAATAAGTTCAGCGACTTCTAGGGCATCCTACCACCAATGCTATTCTAAGGTCTACAATTTTGTTTCACCTTATTCACTTAACCTAGCTACGCACTTGACTGATCAATGAATAAGTTCACTCGAGGTTCGATGCTTAATATTACAAAATAGTTTATATGGGCTAGATATTAACACTATATTCTAGATACGACTTGAGAAAGTAACAAATAAAATATTCATCATTTCATACAGATTGTCACTCACCAGTAAATATAAAAATAAAAAAATTTCCATAACTTTATGCAGATTGCCACTGACCTGTAAGTGTAAATATAAAATATTCATTATTTCATGCAGATTGTCACTCACCTGTGAGTTCAAAAGAAATAATAAAAATGTAAAAACGAAAATAGTTATTATTTCATACAATTGTTACTCACCTGAGAGTTCAAAAGAAACATTAAAAATGTAAAAATAAAAATAGCCACTATTTCACACATATTGCCACTCACCTGTAAATGTAAAATAAAAATAGTTTTCATTTCATGCAGATTGCCACTCACCTGTAAATGTAAAATAAAAATAGTTACTATTTCATGGATATTACCACTGACCTGTGAGTTCGTACAGCACCCTGCCCAGTTCACCCTGGTCGCGGTCGACAGCGCGCACCCGCAGGACGCTGGTGCCGGGAGCGGAATGTTCCTCCACGCTCGCCTCGTACGCAGCCTCCGCAAACTCCGGCTCTTCGTCGTTCAGGTTCTCCAGCTGGCGTTGAAAAAATTAAGTCAAGACCCAATTTAAATTAAGCACTAGGCAAACAATAGTGCACTGTCAGAATCACACTAAATCCTAGACAGACGATGGTATAATGTCAGAACATTAGTTATAATTAGTAAAAAGATGATGAATTATCACCATCTCTTGGGCAAACAATTGTCTAATGTCATAGGATTAGTCATCACTAGTAAAAAGAGAGCAAGAATTATTAGCTCTTGATGTGCTTGTTGTGAAAAAGAGTTTTTTCAGCTGAAATAAATTTGGAAACGGGTAGAAACTCTTACACTTATTACTTAGCTTGCAAACTTAAAATGTAAGGTAGAGTAGAATAGAATAGAATAGAATAGAAAATGGGAATAGAAACGAGCTTAGTGGGCCATTATCGAGTTGTTCTAAAATCACGTACCGTTAGACTTTAATCAGGCTTAGGGACCAACACAAAATTATTTACAAAAATCAATTTTCCCGCACAAACACCAGTATATTCATGTTAACATAATATCTCTTAACTGGCCGTTGTGCAAAGTTCGGTGCCATGATTTGGCCTTTTCCTTTGCATTATCAGAACTACTAGAACCATAATCACCTCTTTTTTTTCACCCCATGCTGACGCTCCAAACCCAATATGCATTTCGAATGGAATCGTAACTATCCTACCGCTAGAGTTTAAAAGCAAATTAAACGTAAACCTCGACAACGAGAGCGAGCCACTAGATTTAAAAAAACAAATTGAAAGCGCAAGGTAAGGTCATTTCTATGGGGAAAAATACACCTCCTCTTGTTTGGCTAGCCAATAGAACGGTTTTATTTCAAACAAACGTAATGACATCACCAAAACGCAATATCGTTAAGCCAATAGTGGAGCCAGATTTGGGGGTAGCAGTGCTACCAGATGCAATATGAGCGCTGCTATTGGTTCGTTGCTGTGACGTCAGCAAAACCACACCGTCAATGAAAAAAAGACTGGTTGGAACCTCCCTTGTTTTATCTACCGTGAAGCAAACCTCGACAACGAGAGCGGGCCACTAGAGTTTGTCACTATGATTTTGACTTTTCTTTCGTCAGTCAGGTGGCCAAGCCTCTCAAGCCAATGGCCACGGCAACAAACCAGTAAAATTTGCTTTGGTTTTCTCTAGTTTCATGACCACCGGCGTTTATTAAAAGTTTTAGAAGTTTGTAAATTTATTTGTGAATATAACAGATTTATTGACAACATAGTTTTTTATTAGAACACCCTCTAAAAGCTGGTTAAAATCATAATTGGTTGCATTGCACGGTAAAGTCCTGTACAAACAGAATGGCAATCAAATCAGCGGCTGACAAAGTCAAGCCTTAGTATCAGCGCAACTGCTACAAGCGTGATGTAAGATACAGAGCACAACTGCCTGCACATAACTCGTCAGAGTGACTGCTAGGACTTCACTGAGGTACACAGTAATAGCGCCTGATAAGCGCGACTGCTTCCACGTAACTGCCTGACGGGTCATCCGGCGAGCTGAGCTTCCAGCCCGCGGTTCCAGCACCAATGCTGTCTTACAGTACGGATCGCAATGTTACTCATAGGATCGCGTAGGAGAAACAGTCTGCCGAACGGGGCAGTGAAGGACCTTGTCGTTTACAAGTTAAAAGAGTAAATTCTGCGAATTGAAAGCAAACCTCGACAACGAGAATAGGCCACTGGAGTTAAAAAAGCAAATTCTGCAAATTGAAAGCAAATCTCGACAACGAGAATAGGCCACTGGAGTTAAAAAAGCAAATTCTGCAAATTGAAAGCAAATCTCGACAACGAGAATAGGCCACTGGAGTTAAAAAAGCAAATTCTGCGAATTGAAATCAAACCTCGACAACGAGAGTGGGCCACTGGAGTTAAAAAAGCAAATTCTGCAAATTGAAAGCAAATCTCGACAACGAGAGCGGACTACTAGAGTTAAAAAAGCAAATTGAAAGCAAACCTCGACAATGAGAGTGGCAGTGGTGGTCAGCTGCGGCAGTCCGGTGTCCACAACCTCCACCAGACATTCGACCACCGTTTGCTGCTCATAGTCCAACCGGCCGTTGACCGTGACAATGCCAGTGCCAGTATCGATAGCGAGGACAGGTTCGTATTCTTCGAGCAGTGTGATGTTAGCACCATCCTCTGTAACGGGAGGATGATGTGAAGGCGACACCACAGTGAGGCTGTATCCCCCAATGTTGGAGTCAGCATCCGTAGCTTCCATACTGGTAACCACCGTCCCCAAGGGCAGCTCCTCAGCTACGTGGAGGCGGATAACTGGAGACTCTGGGCTCCATGGAGGTGGAAACATCGGAGGAAAGTCATTGACGTCCAGCAAAGTGATGACAAGCGCCCCTTGGCCGTTTTGGGGCGGGTCTGCAGACACGTCACTCACCATCACCCCGAGCGTCACCTCCGTCACCAGGTCGCGGTTCACGGGACCCAACACAAATACTTCCCCTGTCGCTTCGTTGATGCCAAACATCGACTGTAGGATTAAAGACGCAAAATGAACTTTTAACACTTTTATTAAACCCACTGAAGCATATTATAACAAGATCGACTGTGGGGTTAAAGACACGCAGTAGGCTTCTCACACTTCCAATGAACTCACTGAAGCATATTAAAATTAGCTTAATTCAACTTTGATCTTTCATAAATGACAGTGAATACACATGATGTTGCCTCAAATGAATTTTTAGTAGATCCTGAAATTAATTTCCACGTTCTCGTGTGAAACGTTCGATTGAGAATATTTATCTCGTAAGAAGATTTTATCCCACTGTTCAGTATGGGACTAGAGCCAATGAAAAATCTACCGATAATTAGCATTAGCACGAGCTTAAAATAGGCAATAGTATACAATATGATCAAGACCTCAAAAAAAGAGGACATTTTAAATCTGACGTGGACAGCGGACGGCAATTCTAAAAATACACAACAGCGTGCGATATACAAACGAGTGAATCAAGACGTAAAAAAGAGGGCATTTGATATATGACGTGGACAGCCAGTTCTAAATATATGCAACAGCAATCTACATAAAAACGAATGAGTTAAGACTGTAAAAAAAGAGGACATTTCATATCTGACCTGAACAGCGGACGCCAATTCTGTCTCCAGCGGGCGACCGTCGCCATCCACCGCGGCGAGCACGCCGGTCAATCGGAACCTGAAAAGTTGAAAATTAGCGTTAAACACAAGCGTTTCGAACAAATAAAGTCTGCAATGAAATCAGAAACGTGTAAATCTAGCAATGGTTATTGAGTTTTCCAATTATTATTGTAACTGAGCAATATAATAAGGACTTGAGACGGCTGTAGCGAAGCTGCGTAGAGATCTAAAAAGCAATTTCACGAAGTTATGAAATGAAGTGTTGCCAAATAAAAATCTGTATTGTAATTGACACTTCGACTGCGACGGGTAAAAACTGAAGCTCAACATTCAATTCAAATTTATAGCCAATAGTAGTAAGCAATGTTGAGAAAAGAAAACATTTACTGGATCGTACCATCATTTAGCTTTGATTAAGTATTTATGAAAGTTGAGTTTGTAACTACTAGTCGGTCAGCAGCATTATGAAAATTCCCCCATGAACTGCCGGTGGCTCAAGTTGCAGTCATAGAGTTAATGCATAAATAAGAGCTAAATAGAGGATGCACGCAATATAGAGGTGAGTGTTGGGTGTTGCAGATGACGACACGCTTACCTGAGCCCTCCTTCGTCTGTCACGTCCGGGTCCTCAGCGCGCACCACGTGCACCACAACTCCAGGGGCCGCGTCCTCCCGCACCTGTGGGAGGGGGGCGAGCCACACTGCAACTTAATTCTTCACCGATCGAAGTTTTCACTGCTACCACCGTATCACCGCTACCGTTATTACGTACACTGGCACAGGCATCAGGACGTTTCTCAATCAGGGCAAAAATGTGCCTGCGAGCGCAGCATTGTGCCTATCTGTATACAGTATGTCCCACAAAATTCCGAACCGAGTATTTACTTTCCCGTATCAGTAACACCGTCATAAGAATACTCGTCTCAGTAAGACCATCATAATTTCGCTTGAAATTAAATGCTTATGGTACTCTTATGATGGTATTACTGATACTGGAAAATAAATACTCGGTTCGGGTTTTTGTGGGACATACTGTATCTAACATGATAATACCCGTTGTGTTTATTTATATTTTAATTTATATATTTGTTTGGTGTCCACTTCTTAAGAAACAGTTTCTTTGGGTGGATGTTTACTTTAATGCCTTCACGGAATTTAGAAAATTGGTTCCCAGCAAACACTAAAGGAGCTCATTTAAGAACGTTTTACATGAATTACATTTTGCTCGCTGATGCGAAACTTTCGAGATATAACATGAATTACGTTCAGGTATACCGGGTGTACCACAAAAATGTCCCCGACTTTTTAATTGATTATATCTCCGCTTTAAATGAACATATTTGTATTGTCTTTTTTACAATGTCGTACATTTTGTTTACTTTCCGAATAATGTAAGTTATTCAAATCGGTTGAATAACGACTTTACAGTGATCGCTTTACTGAAAGGAGTAAACAAATAAATTGCTTAAAGGAAAAGTTTTAAAAACAACACTGGTTTTCTTCTTCATTTCTCAATACCTACTGTTAAAAGTGATTTCACAATGATGTATCCTACAGACCCCCTAGTGTGTCTCATCTCCATTTTTAATAATTCATCGACAACGAATTGAAGAAGTGTTTCAAGAACGGAAAGAAAACGGTGAAATAATCCGTAAAACTCTTTGTTTAATAGTGGCTAGACGTACACGATGACACCATCATAACATATACATCAGCTAGCAAGCTATCATTTCTATTGAATGTTCTTGAATGTGTTCCTTTAGTGATTCTTCGGAACAGAATTTTTAATTTCCCTATGCGCATTAAAGTAAATATTACCCTTTGTTTGGTATAATGAATACTGATTAAAATTAAATATCAAAGGTTTTGCGGTTAGAAACATTCAGAAATATAAGTTTATCTGAAATGTGTGCAAATTTCATTTTAAATAAAACGGAAACGCTTCAGGAAAGAAAAAGAAAACTTGACAGAGAACGCAAAAGAAGAGCTAGAGCAGCGCTCAAGAACAAGAGAAGAAATCCGGCATCTTGATCCTTACTTATGTAGTCTGTCCGTTACGCTTTCGTCTGAGTTTGTGGTATCATGGATATCGAATTCCTCAGAGTAACATTAAAAGATGGCCGTTACATGCATTGATGTGCTTGTAATTTTATCAGGGTTGGTTCGGTTAGGATGGGTTTGGTCAGGATATGTTAGGTTAGGAAAGGTTAGGATATGTTAGGTTAGTATTGGTTAGCATAGGTTAGGTAATGTTGACGGAATTTTTTCACGGGTCCACCTAGCTTAACGATGACATTGTCCGTGAAATTTTCACAGGTCCTGCTACTATCATACCTTGGTTTATTTGATTGGAGTCCGATTCTTCTATTTCTCTGTCACGCTCATAAGGATAGTTACAATGACCGTATCTGTGATACTAGTTTCACCAGTGCACAAGTAAAAGAATATTTTTTATCATGAGTACTGTTTGGATGGATATGTTTGATTGTCATCCACATCTGGAAAAATTTTTCAAGAAAGGTATTGAATACCGTCATTTTTGACGGGTCGTGCACACTAGTATACTATAATAAGAGTCCTGTCCGTCTGTCCCTGTGTCACACCACAGATCTGTGGTCACACCAACTCTCCAGAAAGTGTGTGATGAGCGTATCTGTGATACAAGCTTCATCAACTCCACAATTATTTTCAATGCATTAATACATCACATTCGGAGTAGGAATGAATATCACGTGTATTGTTAGGAAACAGGAACGTGTGTCATTCGATTTGTCGAACGAATATTGTTATACATTTTTGACGGGTCGTATGCACTCGTGTTTTATACTCTCAGAGAACTTTTGCTTCGCTCAGAACACCTTAACCAGCCAACCTCCCTCCTGAGGACAGCATCATCTCCTAGGTTTAACGATCCCTTTCCTCAGCGCGTTCTGACCTACCACACATAAACAGCTCACAGTCACAAGGACCTTCTTATGATCGCTCTTCTCCATTACCAGCTTGTCACTGGCTATGACCACCAAGCGCTGCTAGTATGCGAAGATTTACACGGGAATTTCTTCTTCAACAAATACATGCGTTAATTCGTGACGCGAGAGCAAAGCAGCACACAAAGAACATGAAAAATTGAGTTTCGGTCTCACAACAGAACTATTTTCAATTAAGCAAAAAAGCTTATTTAGGGGCTATAGAAAACGAGGATGATTTCTACAAGAAGTTACAAGGGAATCTTCTGTACTCACTGAGCGCGTGCGTTCCTTTAAAAAAGACACACTGAAACGCTATAGTTTTAATGGAGCTTTAATATATGTTATAATGGAGATGTAATATATGTTATAATGGAGCTATAATATATGTTTTAGTGGAGCTAAAATTTGTGTTATAATGGAGATATAATACATGTTATAATAGAGCTATAATAAATGTTTTAATGGAGCCATAAAATATGTTATAATTGTGCAATAACATATGTTATAATGGAGCTATAATATGTGTTATAGTGGAGACATAATATATGTTATAATGGTGCTATAACATATGCTATAATGAAGCTCCCAATATGAACGGCTATATTTCAAACAAACTTTATGACGTCACCATTGCGACATGTCGTTGAGCCAATGGTGGTGCTCTATTTGGAGCTAGGATTGTTGCCAGATGCAATATGAGCGCTGCTATTGGTTCGGCACAACTAACCTAACCTAACCTAATATGGTCACTAGCGACGCAAGTGCTGCGGTTACCTGCGCCCTCTGAGTGTAAGGCGTAAGTTGAGGGCTCTTGTCGTTGTTGTTCACGACGGACAGCGTGACCGTGGCCGTAGATACGTGCTGCGGACGTCCGCCGTCCGCACCTAACACCTCTGTATAATATAAATAGCACATTAGGTACAATGATTCAAAGGGTTGTCCAAAATGTTTGATGATACAAAATGGCGGCCATCATATTAAGTCAAGCACCTGATGTTGATTCGTGATAAGGAAAGTTGATTAATTGGACGTAAAAACCACAAGCATACGAATGATTCGATCCTTAGACTTGAAATGGCAAAATACTGTATCTTTCACACAATAAATAGAGCATAGAAAATGACTTTCACAGAGCGCTTAACAATAAAAAAAACACTTCATTTCCAATATAGACGATACAAAAACTCATCTTTGGTAGCCCTGCTCAGAAGCAACATTCTCTAATGCCACAATAAATTTAAGAACATACTTCACAAAATTTAAAAGCACACAAAAATGTACACGAGCTTTCACACGAAATATGAAGAAAATAGTTTCATTGCCCTAAACTGAACATTTTACCTAGTCTCTCTCCAAATGACCAATTCTGCCGCCTCAGATATGACAGAAAAAGAAAAACCGTTTATTTCCAAGATGTATGACGCGCTGGATTTTAAAAATTTCCTAATATAAACTCAATGGATAGACAAACTATACGAGGCGTACTATAGCCGTGTCGGGGGCTAATTATGTCATTGAGAGAAACAGTTAAAATTCGACAGCACTAACATTTGAGGCATGGGAGTGCATCCCACTGACCGATGTTGTAGGTGACTGACCGATGTTGTAAGTGACTGACCGATGTTGTAGGTGACTGACCGATGTTGTAGGTGACTGACCGATGTTGTAGGTGACTGACCGATGTTGTAGGTGACTGACCGATGTTGTAAGTGACTGACCGATGTTGTAGGTGACTGACCGATGTTGTAGGTGACTGACCGATGTTGTAGGTGACTGACCGATGTTGTAGGTGACTGACCGATGTTGTAGGTGACTGACCGATGTTGTAGGTGACTGACTGATGTTGTAGGTGACTGACTGATGTTGTAGGTGACTGACCGATGTTGTAGGTGACTGACTGATGTTGTAGGTGACGGACTGATGTTGTAGGTGACTGACCGATGTTGTAGGTGACTGACCGATGTTGTAGGTGACTGACTGATGTTGTAGGTGACTGACCGATGTTGTAGGTGTCCCTCGTGTCGTAGTCGAGCGGCCTGGCCACGGTGAGCACGCCCGTGGTGGCGTTCATGCTGAAGTCCTGGAAGGCGCCGCGCTGGATCCTGTAGCTGATGGCTGCGTTCTCGCCCACGTCGCCGTCCGTTGCCTGCACCTGCATCACGGCGCTTCCTGGCACCGAAAACATTTTCAAATAAAGATGCACAATTCGCTTTCAGTACTAAAACTTACGTGGCTCTCGAACGTTGCCAAACGCTATGGAGGGCAATTAGTGTAAATTGGAAAAATATGTATGAACGAACGCTAGGTTCATTTCATCTGGACGCTTTCGAAGAGCAGAGTATGATTTTCCTTGGTAATAGAAAAGGACAGAGCCTCTTCCAAGGCATCAAACTCGATGCGATTTGTAAATGCTCAAAGCCTGATAGAGAGCAATTGATAATTTCATTTTAATTTTTTAATTAACTTTTCGCACCCTAGAATTATACAGCCCTACGATGGCGTATATGTGTTCTCATAAATAAATACATAGAATAGTTCTGGTAAAATGTTGACCAGAACGTCAAAGTGAATTTCCTCTCAGTTTGATGTAGACATGCGAGTACTTGGTCTTTTAAGCTTAACTAGTTCTAAGATAAATTCAAGGGTAAACTAAGTTATGATTAATGTTACTTCAGAGGTAATTAATTGATCAGAATTAATTAATGTTATTTCAGAACTAATTTTTAATCAGAAATAATTATTGTTATTTCAGAATTAATTAATTAATGTTATCAGAATTACTTAATCAGAATTATGTAATTAATGTTAATTAGGAATTCGTCTGTCTCTTGATAGGTTGCCACCGACGCATGTTTGCTTATTTGGCCCACAATGCTGATATTGTTACATTTTAGACACCAAATATATTTTGTGTCTCATGCCTAACAATGTACACGCTAAATAAATCTTTCAAATCTTACAATTAAGCCCCCATTCTTAGAGCATAAATAAACCCTTACGAATCCCTAACCCTATAAGACCCACAGTCTGCTGCCATTTGTATTCCTTTCATAAACTTTAATACATGCTACACACATCATAATACTAAAGTGCCTGAATTAAGCAACTGTATCTTCATCATAAAATTTTAGCTATCCCAGCTTAAATAAACATTTCGTCGGTCACTGCGAGGGACCAATATGAATGGCCATGAGTTACGAGAAGAAATGTCTACTGGTCACCGTGGCCGAGTTGTTAAGAACGCGCCCCTCACGGGAAGGTGTCGGCAGTTTAAATCCCGGCGCCGCGTGGTGATTTCTCCCCGTTGGGAAAAAGGAGAACTCAGCCACAATTCCCCACTCTACCCAGGCGTCGGAAATGGATACCGGCTTGACGGGGGGTACCAGCTTGACCGTCATTGCGTCGTAGTGTTAGTTATAAGGCATTTGAAAAACCAATGTACTAGATGATATGTATCAAGCTTGATTGGAAATAGCATCTTTTTACTGACCGACTAGAGCAGTCTCCTGTACAGCAGCGAGGTAGAGCTCCTGAGAGAACACGGGGCTGTGGTTGTTGGCGTCCCGCACGCTGATCCGCACCTCAGCCGTGGACGACGCTTTCCCGTCACTTGCCTGTCACAGAAAAAGAAAGAAAGAAAATAGTTTATTTCCAATAAAGATGGTACAAGATAACATTGGTTTTTTGAAATGTTATAACATAAAAATCATTATGACACTAAATTACATTGGTTTTAAAACATCTTAATGTAAAAATCCTTAGTTGATTTACTCACATGGGTATCGTAATACCCGTGTCACTAGTGATTCATTTCACATTCAGACGGACTATGAGCTTAACATTAATGCTATGATTTACAGTCCTAAAATATCTCTTGCGATGAAGATAAAACTTTTAAAATATCTCCTGGGATGAAGTTTCAACTTTTGAAATATCTCCTGGAATGAAGATTAAACTTTCTAAATATCTCCTGGGATGAAGGTTAAGCTTTTGAAATATATCTTGGGATGAAAGCAAAAAGTTCACTCTGAGAGGAAACTTTTATCCATTGTATTGTGGCGCATTCGATTTGCAAAAAGATCCAATTTTTTGTGTATTCGGTACATTTTTTCCGACGTTTAGATATGTGTTCGTTGTCGTTCGCCATTAATTATACAGACCCACTCTGAGCCTAACTTGAATATTAAAATCAAAGTTCACAAAGTTGTATCATAAAACACCATTTTATAGCGCAAACATTTGTCCGCCATTAACCAACCATGCAGACTCGCTTTATGCCTAAATTAGCACCAAAATTAGAGTTCAAGAACCATGCAGGCTCACTTCAAGCCTAACTTTACGATTGAAATTCAAGAAATTTTTCACAACGCATCAAGTTACGATGCAACCAATAGGCCAAAAATGAAGTTTTATCACAACGCATCAAGTTACGATGCAAGCAGTCGGCCAAAAATGAAGTTTTATCACAACGCATCAAGTTACGATGCAACCAATAGGCCAAAAATGAAGTTTTATCACAACGCATCAAGTTACGGTGCAACCAATCGGCCAAAAATGAAGTTTCATCACAACGCATCAAGTTACGATGCAACCAGTCGGCCAAAAATGAAGTTTTATCACAACGCATCAAGTTACGGTGCAACCAATCTGCCAAAAATGAAGTTTCATCACAACGCATCAAGTCACGATGCAACCAATCGGCCAAAAATGAAGTTTCATCACAACGCATCAAGTTACGGTGCAACCAATCGGCTAAAAATGAAGTTTCATCACAACGCATCAAGTCACGATGCAACCAATCGGCCAAAAATGAAGTTTCATCACAACGCATCAAGTTACGGTGCAACCAATCGGCCAAAAATGAAGTTTCATCACAACGCATCAAGTTACGATGCAACCAATCGGCCAAAAGTGTGACGTGGGCACCTGGACGACGAGGGTGACAGTATCGGAGGGCAGGTCAGAAATGTCGAGGCCGGCGTCGGCGTTGGCCAAGGAGATCCTGCCCGTGCGGGCGTTGAGCTGGAAGAGCGGAGCTGCCTCGCCCCCCACCAGGCTGTAGGTGATGCGGGACACCACGTCCGGGTCCTCCGCCTGGGGTATTTAAAAACATTTCAACACATTTACGGCGATGGCTTATATTGAAGTTCAATATCCAACTCAACTTTAAAGTCAAAAGTTGTTAACAGTTGAATAAATAACAAATATTAACTGGGTATATCAAATACCGTTAATTTTAAAAGATTGTTAAGAATATTTTAAACTACCCATCGATGGGTTGTTTAGCACCTTGAAAAAACTAAGCAAGACCCACCGGTGGGTCGTATCGCAACCAATGTGTTAACACTTTGACCGCTGTTGGTTAAACTATAGTTCTATGAACTACACTGTACGTAGGTTAAACTCTACAAAGTTCAATATTCAACTCGAGTTTAAAGTTAATTGTATTGAGCAATTTTTAAAACAGCAAACATTAACTGGATCGTGCCTTCATTTAGCTTCAATTTAGTAATTTTGAAAATTGAATTTGTGACTACTGGCCGGTCAGCAGCATTGTGAAAATCCCCTCCGTGGTCACCGGTGGCGCTTAACGAAAACTTTACTATAATGACAACTCAAACATATATTTTGCCATACACAACATCTTTTACAATTCATACAATATATATATTACACCATGTATGACGTACTCAAAGAGCTCGTTTATTTTATTTCTTGCCGAATTTGCGGTCTTACGTGTTTTTGAAGTTAAGAACCCATTGGCAGTTCCAACCCTACTCTGATGTCGGTGTCAACCTGATGCCAGTGCCAGTCTAATGATGGGGGCAATATGGGGGAAAAATTCAGACGTTTAAGGGATACTAGAAGCATATTAGTGCGAGAAATGATGAGTGAAGAGCCATTAAATACGTCGTTAGAGTTTTTCTAAGGTTCGCATATCATGAAATATTTAAGATTTAAACACTGTAAATGAAAAAAATTTAACTTAAAACTAAACCCTACCAGTAACAGTAGCTTCAAAACCTCGAGTAATAAGTGTGGTTAAAAAATTATTCCCTAGGATTCTACGCAATATTCGCAAGGATTCTTCGCCAATGAATGTATCAGATGTTGCAGTTGGTTTCTATTCAACGGTCCTCAGAAACTCAACATAAGCCTATTTCAATTATATTCGTGTTTGCATCTATCAGATACTACTAACAAGTCGCTGTCTACGATCTGCGAGTCTCAAATGTTTTAATTGCTTTCTATCAAATCGTACTCTGAAGCTCATTTTACTTCAAGATCCTCGTTTGCATTAACAAGATACTCCTGATGAGATGCTCGCCAAAATTTGTGTGCCCTCAAGCGTTATTGTTACTTTCTAATTTTACCTTATTTTGGAACTCAACATAATTTAATTGTATTCGTGTTTTCATGAACAAGATACTTCTGAAAAAAGGCGCTCGTTCTGCCCTCAACATCTTCAATATTTCAAAATTAATCCTTGACCATGAGAGGCAGGTACCTTGACCATGAGAGGCAGGTACCTTGACCATGAGAGGCAGGTACCTTGACCATGAGAGGCAGGTACCTTGACCATGAGAGGCGGATACCTTGACCATGAGAGGCAGGTACCTTGACCATGAGAGGCAGGTACCTTGACCATGAGAGGCAGGTACCTTGACCATGAGAGGCAGGTACCTTGACCATGAGAGGCAGGTACCTTGACCATGAGGGGCGGATACCTTGACCATGAGAGGCAGGTACCTTGACCATGAGAGGCAGGTACCTTGACCATGAGAGGCAGGTACCTTGACCATGAGAGGCAGATACCTTGACCATGAGAGGCGGATACCTTGACCATGAGAGGCAGGTACCTTGACCATGAGAGGCAGGT
>JACJUY010002826.1:2515-38344 GCA_014220935.1 Platorchestia sp. MABIK | reverse complement strand
GGGGTTTCTGGTGTGCGTAGCGCCATAATATTTCATGGCACAATAACCCATACCATAAGGATCCTTTTTCGACAAAAAAAAAATTGAGTCAGGGGTGCCGCGGGGGCCCAATTTGGCCTCAGATGGTATCCTTAACCTAACATATCTTAACCTATCATAACCTAACATATCTTAACGTATCCTAACCTAACCTGATTTAACCAATGACATTGCTAACCTAGGTGGACTCGTGAAAAAATTCGGTTAAAATTACCTAACAAGTTCTAACATAACATAATCTAACCTAAGTTAACCAAACCTAACAGATACTAACTTATCGTATCCTAACCGAAGCTATCCTGATATGTCAAACGTAAAAAAACCGTGGACCCGTGAAAAAATTTCGTCAACATTATCTAACCTATGCTAACCTAACCCTTTGCTGCTCCTTGTCCATATTTTGCCTTCTTTGTAAAAATAAATTTTTCTGACGCTCTAGGTACTGTGGAATAAATTCCTGGAATAAATTCCTTCGCTGGAATAAATTCCTTTGCAGCTTGCGGTACCGTGATTGCTGCTCCTTTTCCATATTTCCACGCACAATTTGCTTTCTTCGACTGTCTCGCTGAAGGTACTCTTCATGCTGTATATCGTTCATTGCAGCTCGCCTCACTTGCTGACGTTGCCTGTCCCTTTCAAGGATTTCCTGCCGTTGTTCATTCCTTATTCTCTGCCGGTAAAGTCTCGGTCTATCGCGAGCAGCTTCCAATTTTCTCTCTGTTGTGTGGCTCTAAGGCGCAATTATCACTTAAACATGAAGAAAAGACGCTGTTCCTATCGAGACTTATGACAAATTTGTATGTGAAATCAAATTCTGATTAAATATATTTTTTGAAAATTAGGAAAAATTTGTATAAATTGTGAAAAAAAATAATGCATGTACAGGCGATCTTTTGAGGTAACACCAAAAAATTCGGTATCCATGATACCGCAAACTCGAACGAAAGCGTAACGGACGGACTAACTAAGTAACTAAGGAAGGAACAAGCAGAATTATTATATGATGATATTTGAAGGACTTCCACTCATTAAAATTCCATTCATTCCACTCATTAAAATATTTGAAGGACTTCCACTCAAGAGCGGTTTTGCGTATCCACACTACACGGCTGTGAGACAAAAGAGCTCCGCCGTACCTGGAGCGACAAGAAGTAGGTGTCCCGAGTCTCGTAGTCGAGGCAGTCGCCGGAGCCGGGCGTGGGGCAGTCGGCCACGGTGATCACGCCGCTCTCAGCGTCTACTGCAAACCTGCTCGAGCGATGGCATGTGTGAGCTGTGGTCACGGCAGAGGAAACAAGGTAAAGTAATTTCTGTGGGGGAAAATACACCTCCTCTTGTTTGGCTAGCAACAAACGTCAAAACAAACTTTATGACGTCACCATTGCGACATGTTGTTAGGCCAATAGTAGGGCCAGATTTGGGTCTTGCAGTGTTGCCAGATGCAATATGAGCGCTGGTATTGGTTAGTTGGCTCTGGTGGCACTTCACTTGCGTGTTGTTACTCGGTTGTTAGTTTCATCTTCAGCTGATCTATGGCTACGGTGGGTTGCATAACATGAGGGTGAAATCATCTTCAGCGGGTTCTGGATTATATTAGAGGAAAATTTTACGCAGCACTGATGCTGTTCAATATTTTCTGGTGCATTGTCGAAGCACTGAGCAAAGGAACAGTTATTAATGACATTAATGACTCGTACATAAGATTAATTATTTTTGATGGGCATTTGTTGAGGGTTGGGACGAGCTCAAAAAGCTGCAGCCCGTTTGGCACTGAATGAGCAGTAGTGCTATATTCGAGACATGAATGCGGAATAAAGAATAAGTTAAGAATTCATAATGGAACCAAACTGTAGCCTCATACAAAATTCCCAACTTTTGTCGCAATTTTTGTTCATGTGCAGAACATGAACATCATACATGCGTTGACATAACGTCACGTTAGTGGAACACAGTTCCAAAGACTTTCTTTTATTTATTGAATATTGACTTTTTTGTGCTGCAGCCATTCCATGGAAAAATCATTCAAACATCGTGATGGCAGCGCACTGAAAACCGCTCATCCAAACACGAAAAACAATTTACAACTTTTCTACAGGGCATCCAGCAACCAAAATGTGTCAACCAGGGTACTGCGGTGCGCAGAAAAAAAACATAAATGACATATTCAACAACAAACATGCTGATAAATCGATGAAACTGTGACAAATTTAACATTAAACATGGTGATAAATCGACGGAACTTTAGTCACGACGACACTCGTAAGTGAGTGTTAGTGCTACTGTCCTTGCGGAGGCCTCATGCGCCTCATGCTCGCGGTGGTACAGTGGTTAAGGGATCGGCCTTGCATGTTGGAGGCCCGGGTCCGTATCCCGGCACTGGCGCGGCGATTGTCCCCGTTGGGTATAAGGGAAAGCCCAAGCACAATACCCCACTCAACCCAGGTGTCGGAAATGGGAACCGGCTTCACGGGGGAACCGTCATGGTGTCCTATATATAGTCCTATATAGTGTTAGTTATAAGACATTTGAAAAACCAATGCTTAAGATCAGATTTATCAGGCTTGATTGGAAATAAAGCATCCTAAGATGCCGATGTTTGTTTTTTTCATGGAACTGACTCATGGAGATCAGCCCTCTGAGAATGCAGTCCTCACAAAATTGACCTCATGGAAATCAATTCCCTGGAAATGCAGTCCTCACAAAACTGACCTCATAGAGATCAGTCCTCTGGAAATGCAATCCCCACAGCACTGACCTCATGGAGATCAGTCTCCTGAGAATGCAGTTCCCACCGAACTGACCTCACAAAAGTGCAGTCCCCACACAACTGACCTCATGAAGATCAGTCCCCTAGAAACGAAGTCCCCCCAGCACTGACCTCATGAAAATGAGGCCTTCACAGAACTGATCTGATAGACATTAATCCCTGCTATCGCTGACCTGTCAGCGCCATTGCCGCTGAGGGAGTAGACGATACCGGCGGTGCCGAGCGCTCCCTGGTCCCGGTCCCGGGCCGTGATGGTGCCCACCACTGACCCCGGCGCTGCGGTCTCGCTGATGCGGGCAGTGTACGCGTCCTGTGACAACATATAAATATAAATAAATATGCGCGTAATAAATATATAATGTGTAGGTTTTTTTTTTAGTTATGCATTAGTAGATATAATTTGCATCTTAAATATATAAATAATATACATGTGTTTTATTTATTTAAACATAAATATAAATAAGTATGTATCTAATAAATATATTATTTATATACCACCACACAGATACATATATACGTGTACGCGTTGTATATATATATATAAATATTTAAATAAATATGTACAACACAATTTCTTGCGCCTTAGTTACCTACTTCAAATGTATCTATATGTACAGTACTTTGGATAGTTATCAGCTTCATATATACATGTGCAGTACTTTGGATAGTTATCAGCTTCATATATACATGAGCAGTACTTTGGATAGTTATCAGCTTCATATTTACATGTGCAGTACTTTGGATAGTTATCAGTTTCATATATACATGTGCAGTACTTTGGATAGTTATCAGCTTCAAATATACATGTGCAGTACTTTTGGAAACGCAAAATCAAACTCTGAGCGCGCAGTATGTGACGAACACAAATTTTGTAGGAAGTGGTGAGCTCGGATTATTTTATCGGTTAAATCGCCCAATTGCACAAACCACTTTACATCATTTGCACATAAATAAATGCTGGTATCGGAAGAGAAAATCATAACCTCAAGCTTTAAAACGGATCTCAGGATCCAAGAGGTCATAAAATTCTGATGATTCTGAACGTGACACTATCGAACCTGGTTAAAAAATATATAGTACATAACCTTAAACTTCAAAACAGTTTTCAGGGTTCCACAAGTCATGAAATTCTGGCGTTCACGATCTGAACGTGACACTTTCGAACCTGGTTAAAAAAATTTATATAACCTCAAACTTTAAAACTGTTCTCGGGATCCTAGAGGTGATCAAATTCTGGTGATTCTGAACGTGATGCTATCGCACCTGGTCAAACTGCGGCGCGTTGTCGTTCACGTCAGACACGGACACCACCACCGTCGCAGTGGAGGAGAGCTTCTCCTTCGTCAGCGTCTCCGTCGCCACGACCAGTAGGATGAATTTCTGCTCATTTGGATTCTCGAAATCTAGGGGTCCTTTGGCAACACGCAGGCTGACGGAAGACGATCCAGACGCCACTTCAGGTTCGACGCTGAACTTACCAGACGAGTCGAGCAAGGTGAGGCCGAACACCGCGTTGGAGCCCTGTTCGAGGGCATTGAGAGACGATTTGCATTGTAAAAATTTGGAGCGGTAAGAAAATTAACACTTTGACCGCAATTGATTAAGCTGAAGTTCAAAGTTCAACTCATACTCAAAGTCAACTGTTGGGAGCAATTTTTTACATAAATATTAACTAAATCATGCTTTCATTAACTTCAATTAAGTATTTGTGAAAATTAAGTTTGTGACTATTGGTCAGTAATAAGTATAAAAATCCCTCCGTGGCCACCGGTGGCGCACGTTGCGGTCAAAGTGTCAAGGAAATTCGTAGAAGGGTGTACTTGTTAAATTATCTTTGATTTCCTTTGAAAAGTATTATGGTCTATGTATCAGTGCTTCTAGTCAGATTTGTACTATATACCTGTGTATTATTAGGCCCTAAATTAAAAAGAAATGATGCATCAAGTCGTTCACTTATAACGCTGGGGGGACATACCGTCTCAGAAACTGTTGAATATCTTACAGTCATGCACGAGACTTAAATCTAGTGACGCTACCTCCAAGCCACGGTGAACAATTGTCATGTTCCTGTATCAGAGTGCCACGCAATTTTTAATTCATTTCAGATTCTTGTGGAAGTATTTTCGATCGAACTTTTATTAATTATTAATAATCCTCTATTTCATCTATTGACTCTTGAGATAAATTTAGGTTCATCAGTAGTTAATTTTGTCTTTCTGAGCTATGAAACCGCTGTGGAAGGCCTTCAGATTTGAGCCTCAGTCACTCAGTCTCGCACACGAGCTAGGATCACTCACGACGTCAGTGTCGCGCACAAACACGGATCTCTCACGACGTCAGTGTCGCGCACGAGCATGGATTACTCACGACGTCAGTGTCGCGCACAAACATGGATCACTCACGACGTCAGTGTCGCGCACGAGCATGGATCACTCACGACGTCAGTGTCGCGCACGAGCATGGATCACTCACGACGTCAGTGTCGCGCACGAGCATATCAAGCTGCGCGAGAGGCGTGCCGTCAGCGACGTTCTCGGGAACGTTGGTGCTGTACTCGCGTTTGTTGAACGTAGGCGCCTCGTCGTTGGCGTCTCTGATGGTCACAGTGATCATCGTCTTCGCAGAGCCCTCGTCCTCTTTGGCCAGGGATCCGTCGTCATTTATTTCTGTAGCCTGACGAGGGGAAAATATTATTGTTAGTGATATTTCCAGAAAGCTGGACTGTTTGATACTTAGTTCTGGAACAAGATTACTCATATGGCCGAGAAAATGTTTAGTGTCGCACAATAGGTTTGAAAATAACCATAATCATTACGTCACAATGCGTTTGAAAATATCTATAATCAGTGCCTCACAACAGGTTTGAAAACAACCATAATCAGAGCCGAATGAATCGTACAAAATGACCAAAAGATTACTAAAAGACTCAAAGAGTCTCAATGCAGCTACGTATCATGAAATAGGCAAGTCACAGCGATGATCCTGATTTTGATCCTGACCTCTACAGTGATCCTGGCGATGATCCTGACCTGTACGATGATCCTGATCTCTACTATGACCCTGACGACAATCCTGACGATGATCCTGATCTCTACGATGATCCTGAGGATAACCCTGACCTCTACGATGATCCTGACGATGATCCTGACGATAACCCTGACCTCTACAATGATCCTGACGATAACCCTGACCTCTACAATGATCCTGACGATAACCCTGACCTCTACAATGATCAATGAGCTTACAATAAGTGTAAGCTGCAGTACGTACCAAAAAAGAAGTCATCAATTTTGAGTGCAAATTATCTTATCTTTTCATTACATCATACAACAATCAAGACATATCTGTATTATGCATATGGATTTTGATCACTTGTATGCGAATATTAAGTACATGTATGTTCTCACATGTGACGCTCCTATGTGTGTATACGTGTATGGATATATACACATATGTGTGTGTGTGTGTGTATATTTGCATGTAGAACTTATTCCCTCCCTAAAAATGCTCTAGTTAATATTGTGTGACAATATGCCGTCCCTTACACTCTTTGAGTATACTTTTGGCCACACTCTTTCAGGTTGTTTTGACTTTCCCGCTTTGTCCCAGGAGTGTTGCAAATGTTATGACTGGTATTGTACAATGATCTCTTTCTCATTTGAATCCAGTGAACTCTTTTGTGCCAATGCTAGTAGCATATGAAATTTGATTTTTGCGTTATTGTGAAATATTTCATTTTATCCGAGACAGTTGTGTCTTTCTCGTTTTGTCCCAGGAGTGTTGCAAATGTTATGGCTGGTATTGTACAACGATCCTTCTCATTTGAATCCAGTGAACTTTTTGTGTCAATGCTTGTAGCATATGAAATTTAATTTTTGTGTTATTGTAAAATATTTCATTTCATCTTAGCCAGTTTTGACTTTCTCGTTTTGTCCCAGGAGTGTTGCAAACGTTATGGCTGGTACTGTACAACGATCCTTCTCATCTATTTGAATCCGGTGAACTTTTTTGTGATTATGTTCTTTCCGAAGCTCTCCACTTGGCACAGTAGATGATGCGTCCATGTGAAAAACTGTCTCTAATCCCGACTACCTACCTCATAGTTCTAGACGCAATATAAATCCAATTTGCTCATTTCCCTTCTAACATTAATCCCTCACACTCGTATCACTAGTTCCTATGTTCTAATTGCTCATAATTCAATACGAGTACGCACTAACGAGAGGGTTTTCAGTAATGCGTCACATGGATTATGCTTTCCTTGGTCACCTGTATTTTAAATGCATAACCAGAATCCGACTACCGCGACAAAGAGGAACTCATTTTTACGTGCTTCTCTCCGCATCATGTTTCCGACAATTTTCATGTGTATTACGATAACCATGTATGAATAACAATTAAGGATCTAAATCTTTTGTCTCAACACTTAATTAACATGTGTATTACGATAACCATGTATGAATAACAATTAAGGGTCTCTGTGTTAAGGTATTTAAACGCGACTTTCGCTCTTATTTCAATTTAAATGAGCACAAACGAATACATTTTTCAACTAAGCGTTACGAGGATTGTGTTCTCTTAGTAACTTATATTCAAATGCACTGTCAAAATCAGATTAGGCAGAACTAAGGAGCTCATTTTGATGTGCTTTTCTGTCCATCATTTTTTGATTCAACATTTTACACGGGTATCCCAATACCAATGTGTTATTATCAATTAAGGATGCTTTTAGGTCAAGGTGTTTTAAAAACCAATGTATTGACAGTTTATGTTTGTACTCTATTGGAAATAAATGTTTTTTCTTTTTTTTTCTTTCTTTCTTTTCCTGAAGATAATCCTGACCTCTACGATGACCCTGACGATAATTCTGATCTCTACGATGATCCTGACGATAACCCTGACCTCTACAGTAATCCTGACGATACCCCTGACCTATACAATGATCCTGACGATAACCCTGACCTCTAGAATGATCCTGACGATAACCCTGACCTCTACAATGATCCTGACGATAACCCTGACCTCTACGATGATCCTGACGATAACCCTGACCTCTAAGATGACCCTGACGATAATTCTGATCTCTACCATGATCCTGACGATAACCCTGACCTCTACGATGACCGTGACCTCTACGATGATCTTGACGATAACTCTGACCTCTACCATGACCCTGACGATGACCCTGACTTCTATGATGATTCTGACGATGATGCTGACCTCTACGAAGACCCTATGGCGAGTATCCTGACCTGCACGACGATCCTGACAACGCCATCACCAGCAGGCAGCGCCTCTCTGTCCAGCGGCCGCGCAGTCCTCAGGCCGCCGCCGCTGCTCTCCACCAAGAAGAACTCGTGAGGGTCTGCAACGAAGGGCTTTTTGAGGCAGACTATACATTTTATGAGGCAGACCACTGCTTTTATGAGGAAGACTACGACTTTTGTAAGGCAGATTGCAGATTTTGTAAGGCAGACCACAGCTTTTGTGAGGCAGACCATGGCTTTTGTGAGGCAAACCGCAGCTTTTGTAAGGCAGACCACAGTTTTTGTGAGGAAGACTACAGATTTTATCAGACAAACCACAATTTTTCTAACGCAGGACGGGGCAGGCAAATAATTTCACACACATCAACACGCGCCCGACATGTGTAATGCATCACTCACTCTCGAGTAGGCTGTAGACGACCCGCCTAGGCCTCCCTACGTCTCCGTCTGTAGCCTGGACGGTCATCACCAGCGTGCCAATAGGCGTGTCTTCCTCCACGACGCCGGTTCTGGACCCTCGGAACTCCGGAGGCCGGTTCTGCACGTCCTGCACCGACACTACCACCTCTGATGTCGACGTCAGCGAGCCGTCCTGTGGTCGTCGATGGCAGAGATGGAAGTAAAAGGACGTTATGCCGGGCATCAAAACATCGACGGGTTTTAAAACGTGAGCTATTTTTAGTGCTTCGTTGTGGAAGTGGAAGTTGTGCCGGACATCAGCGGCTGTTGAAACCCGAACGGTTGTTTCGTTGTGAAAATGATAGTGTTTGAACAACGGTGAGTGTTAAAATTCAGGCGATTTTTTCGTCGTCAGAATGGAAGTGCTTCAAAAATCGGCTAGTGTTAACATACAAGAAATTGCTTCGCTGTAAAAATGGGAGTATTTGAACAACGACGAGTGTTGAAAAACATTCAATGGCTTCGTTGAGAAAATATGAGTACGCAAACAACATCAAGGAAGCAACGGTAGAGCGTACTCACGTAAGGTATTTTGATGGGGAGAAAACACGATGCTCTTAATACTCAACTTCACAGCTTAAGATGAATTTGAAGAGTTAATGCAAATCATCCTTGTAAATTTCGAATAATCATCCTAATCACAGAATGCCCGCCTCTGACAGCTGTTTTAATGAGGGAAAATAGGAACATTCTACTCTCTTGAAATGTGCCACTAACTGCCTAACTCGATCCCCACTTATGAATAATGGAAACATTTAATATCAGAACACCACGAACTGTTTTTGGAAATAGTTGCTACATCATTGAGCGCTGTGTTTTCTATTACTTCATAGCTAAAATTGGCATCCTGTTTATGTGTCTACATGCGTTTAATTTCCCACTCAGTTAATCAATAAAAATAATTTTTCGAAGAGACGCGAAGGTAACAAAATTCACCGCCACATTTCGAGCCTCACAATGCCAGTAATGGCCTTAGAAATGACACCAGGACGCCGCGCTACTAGCCTGAGAAAGAAATGGTCATTTGTGTTCATTTCTAATGTACGAAGGCTGGGCCTGCAACACCAATATACCAATGAAAATTAGTTATTGTCAGAAAAATAAGCGGCATTCTTCTAAATCTAAACAACTTTCAACGTAAGCACAAGAGGGGCAAAATTATTGGTTCAGGAAATCACTGTATAATATCTTGGGTTTTCGTTTCTTAGCGTTGCGTTTCTTTAATGCGTACAAAGTGTTGTCGACATATTAAAGTGCTCAATTCCACCAACCACCGCATAAGAGTGCTCAATGTTAGGATATTGTACTTCCTTGTATGAGAGATATAAACCTTATTTCAGTCTCTCTCGAGTCTTCTTCTCCAGAGTTACCAACTTACAGCAAGGCCAAATTATTGTACGACCACTTATATCTTTAATTATATTTCCTCGTCCTACGTTCGGTGCGATGATAGTTTGCGCTACTTATCATTAAATTAAAGTTTATTTTGAGACAATGTGGTAGAGGTGAGACTCAATATAATCTAAACGGAAGAACCTTGTCAATAAATTATTTCTTTCCAAATATTAAGCATAAAACCAAAGATTCATATAACCTCATTTCAGTTATTTCAAAATCAAAATTAACTCAAACTTTTATAATGATTTTGGTCTCTTAATTCATAATATTCTTCAAGCTGCGAATTAAAATACAAAACTCAGAATTTAAAACAAGAGAAAACGTTCTTCAGGCCCGCGCTTACGAGGCATCAAGAGACCACGAGTCACATTAAAACACAAAACAACAAAAAAAAAGAAATGTCTGAAGCCGGAAACAACACTACAAGGGTGTTTTTTCGATTCTTCAGGTACTATTTGCGAGTTCGCTGCTAGGTAGGTATTTTTTTCGATTTCGTGTGTTTTTAACGCTAACACTTAGGCAAAAATAAACTGCTAAAGTTTTTTTTTAATTCTTTGGGTACATTTTGGGCATTTTTCACGCAATTTTTCACGCCAACACTTGGACACACACAGACTGAAAATGTTTTCTTCGATAAATTTGAGTACATTTTGGGCATTTTTATCATCAAAACTTGGATAGAAATAAACTAATAATTATGGTTCCTTCGATTCTTCGCGTACATTTTGGGTTTTTTTATCACCAACACCTGGACCCACATAGACTGGCAAGGTTTTTTTCTTTCAATTCTTAGGGCACATTTTGGGCACTTTAGCACCAACAGTCGGACACATGTCATGACCAGCACCTGGACACACGGCGACTCACCGAGGCCTGCAACAGCAGCTCGTAGGAGTCACGGCGGCCGTAGGAGAGGGGCGCCACGAGCACGAGGTTCCCCGTGAACAGCGACGCGCTGCGGGACGCTGCCTCAACACGCACGACAGAGCACACGTCGTCCTCCGCATACTGTCATGTGTGATGCAAATCATAAAACCGCAGTTAATTCCCGCAATTTTTTAAAAACTCGGAGTTAATTCACGCAGTTTTCATTAGCTCTTTCATTGCTGGGATGTCATTCTGCAGGATTGAGTTTTAGCTTTTTCAAACGCATTCTGCGGGATTGATGGAATGTTTTACCTGCGTCGTGCTGTGATTGGATTGTAATGTAGTGTTTTTTACTGCATCGTGCAGTGATTAGCTTACCAAATATATTTTTTTACCTTTGCAGTGATTGGTTTGCCATTAATTGTTTTTCCTACATCGCGTAGTGATTAGCTAATGTAAGGATTAAGGGCATGAAAGTTAAATATATACAGGTATAAACCTGCACGAAATTGGGGAAAAAAATTTTCAGGATGACTGAAAACATTAAATTTACTACATTCCAAAGGAATTCAAATTCATAAGTGATTATATGACAGGTAATTTGTGAAATAAAATCAAAACTAACTTCTGTCATATCTTAGACTGCTCAATGAACTAACAGATCAAAGACAGACATTCACTGAAACACATATAGGTTCCAAGACAATTTCTGAACTACATTTTAGAAGACAAGCCTTTCATTCAAGCACAATTAAGTAGGATAACTTATGAACCCCGTTTTGCATAGAGGGCCGCACACAAACACAAAGGCAGTCCCGTCTACAGCCCCGCAGTTCACAGGAGTCCGCCCTGTGTTTCAGAAGGTTAGCGGGCACGGTGAAGGTGAAGGAAAGCGTGCCTTGATGTGGCTTTCTTCTTTGTTCGACGAGGCTGAGAATGCAGAGGCCGGATTTAAAAAAAAATCCAATCGTCGGTGCGTACAGCTTGCAACGGGATTTCTGCTTCGAGGTTGTTTACGCTGTCTAAATGTTTGACAGCGTCCTTAGATATTTTGAAATTCAGGTCTGAGGACACTTGTTTCATGTCTTTATGAAATGCTATAAGAAGTTAAATCAGAATGTTTTATTCAGTTTTATATCGAAAACACTAGTGAAAAATTTGAATGGTACCAAATATAATGCAAGAAACTTAGGCCTCAGTTAACCTTATTTCAATTTATTCAAATAAAAAAGGTCTGTCTTGTCTCTGATACTCTTTTTGCCGGATTCATTTTCATAAGTAGAATAAATTATCGAAGTTTTCTAAATAGAGGCTTCTGTTTTACGAGAAGTTTCCAGTCAACATATTGATCAGTACACCAACAGGAATGGGGGCGTAACCTCTGAATGTTGAAATCTCCCCGTAAATAGCTCTCGTTAAGTCGTCAAAAAAGTTCACAATAGTGCGCATCACATAGCTATGAAAAATTCATTCACATTAAAGAGCCTGAATCAATCAAAATATTTGTATGAGAAGTAGATGGAGAAAAAAGATGGAAATGAAAATTTCCAAGAAAATAAATAGGGAACTAAATACGAAAATATCCGCCGGTAAGTAAACTGGTTTTAGAACCAATTGAACTTTTAATGCAGCTAATGTGTTGAACAAAATTGATCAATGTATTACCCAAGCATTAAGGAACAATAATCCCCTGAAAATGTCTTGAGTTTTAAAGCAGTCATAACAGAGATAAAAAGTGTATCGTTAAATAATTGAAAGTTATTATTGGCAATTGTAAAATAAAATGAACAACGCACCCAAGGCATCACTCCAAGATCTGGAAGGTCACTTGTATGTCAAAAGAATGTGTGCAGACAAATGTAGACAGACGAGTGTGTGTTCGAGACGGAAACAGAGGCTTTGCAAAATTAAGGCTTCTCAGTTTTCTCGCTCCTTCCAAGCTGTCCATTAAATAATCATGCTAAACCTAGAAACATCACACAATGACTTCAAAATTTTCAATACAGAAGCGTTACTTCTGTGTGGTGGTGTCGCGTCTTTCATATCGCTTTAAGTGAGTTACGCCGTTGTGCTCTATAAGTTACTCTATTGATAAATGACACTAATATATGAATGTCGTCGAAGAGCAATCATAAAACTCAAGTTAGCCCAGGTGTCATTTGTCACCCTACGCAATTATGTAAGCAAATAGCGGCAAAGTTCATTAAAAAAGCTGGAAGAAAACGTGCAAACAAATACAATTTCACCGTCTGATTTATGCAGAGGTACGTCATGGTAACACTCAGTAAGTAATGCTTCTCATTAGGTCCAGCTTTCTTTTGACACTCTCATTAAGTCTTACATCTCATCAGGCCCTGCTTTCTTTAAACCTTTTTCTTATTAAGTCCTGCTTTTCTTTACACACTCTCATTAAGTATTGCTTCTCATTAAGTCCTGCTTTCTTCAAAGACTATGATTAAATCCTGCTTTCTCTAGTCCGGCTTCTCATTAAGTCCAACTTTCTACCGACACTCTCATCAAGTCCTGAGCCTCGTTAGACCCTGCTTTCTCTAGTCCTGCTTCTCATTAAGTCCTACTTTCTATGGACACTCTCATTAAGTCCTGCGCCTCGTTAGGCCTTGCGTTCTCTAGTCCTGCTTCTCATTAAGACCTACTTTCTATCGACACTCTCATTAAGTCCTGCGCCTCGTTAGGCCCTGCTTTCTCTAGTCCTGCTTCTCATTAAGTCCTACTTTCTATGGACACTCTCATTAAGTCCTGCGCCTAGTTAGGCCTTGCGTTCTCTAGTCCTGCTTCTCATTAAGACCTACTTTCTATCGACACTCTCATCAAGTCCTGCGCCTCGTTAAGCCCTGCTTTCCCTAGTCCTGCTTCTCATTAAGTCCTACTTTCTATGGACACTCTCATTAAGTGCTGCGCCTCGTTAGGCCCTGCTTTCTCTAGTCCTGCGCTAAATGCTGCTCTAGGCGTAGTCCGCGTAGCTGTAAAGATCATCAGCTTTATTTCGAGGCCAGAAGAGGACCAGCTCACCTTGGGTAGGCACTGGAGTTGCAGGGCGTCCCCCACTTGGTCCTGGTCGGTGACGGCGATGCCTGACAGCACCGTCGACCCTGGCGGGCTGTCTTCGCCCACTGACGCTTCGTAACGCTCCTGGAATATCGCCGCGTGAGTTATCATCGTGAGTTATCATCGCCACACATAAGATATCATCGTAAGTTATCATCGCCACACATAAGATATCATCGAAAGTTATCATCGCCACACAATAGATATCATCGTGAGTTATCATCGCCACACATAAGATATCATCGTAAATGATCATCGCCACACATAAGATATCATCATAAGTTATCATCGCCACACATAAGATATCATCGTAAATGATCATCGCCACACATAAGATATCATCATAAGTTATCATCGCCACACATAAGATATCATCGTAAATGATCATCGCCACACAATAGATATCATCATAAGTTATCATCGCCACACATAGATCGTTGATCAGTGGCGATCTGTGTTCAAGGCCTTTGACTCCTTCGAGGTCATTTTTTTTCTCAATGACAAGAACAGCATCTAGAACTTTTAATGATAGGAAAGTAAGGGTAGTGATTTTCTTTTCTTCTCACACTTGCGTTCGTTGAAAATTTTCATGAAGTTTGTTTGTAAAACTAACGTATTTGAACTCAAGTGGGATTGTCGGATAGAGTACGATATTAAAAAGTTTTGGATAGTTAATTTTAGCCTTGAAAAACAAAAAAATTCTCGTTTTGTATTATGGTGTAGGAACATCATGCCAAAATGAAATTTTATCCGCTATTGTACCCACGCAGTAGACGAACAAGTATGAAATATGAACTGAAATACAAATTCCCGTCTAGGTTAGGAAAACTTGTAAAACATTTACTAACAATTCATCAGTACAGAAAATCACTAGCGGTAAAAATCACAGGGATCTCATATAAATTAAGCATCATAACTACTCCTAAAAAATTTGATATAAAAATAGTTTAATGAATACGCAAGTAAGTACAGATAATGTTCAGCAAAATAGGCATAAAATTCCCCTGGTTTCCTCTCACACAGTTTCCCTACAGACACCACTGCAGGAACTGCTGATGCGCCCATTCTTAAGATTACGGTTATTTTAAATTCTTTTGTTTCTCTCAATGCAAAAACTTGCTATGAGTAAAATTGAACCAGATTGCTACTCGAGTAACTCCTCGATTTGTTAGTTTGAACGTAAAAATCATGTACCTTCGTTTCATTTTAAATTTTGGTTGGCTAGCGTCTCAATGAACAAATATAAAATGAAGACAAATGAAGAAATTTGACCCTCTGTAAAAATTTCTCTTACGAAACCTTTTATTTAACCCAATGCGAATGATTAACAAACAATGATTAACTAACAAGGCAAATGATTAATGGTTAAATGAATGATGTCGGCAATACAGCCGACAGTTTGAGTTCGTATATCGAATTAACTACCCTACGTTGCGTGTTTCTGGCATAAGCCCTCAAGTTCGAGCTCATTCCTGTAGAATTTGAGCATAGAGCATTTGGTAACTGTCACGGTAGAGGAAACAAGGTAGAGTCATTTCAATGGAGGAAAATACATCTCCTCTCGTTTAGCTAGCCAATAGAACGGCTTTATTTCAAACAAACTTTATGACGTCACCATTACGACATGTCGTTAGTCCAATAGTGGTGCTAGATTTGGGGCTAGCAGTGTTGTCAGATGTAATATGAGCGCTGCTATTGGTCCGTTGCCCTAACGTCAGCATTGCCACACGGTCGGCGAAGAAAAGAGTGGTGAGGCTCTACCTTGTCTCTTCCACCGTGGTAGCCGTGCAGGAGCAAGGTGTGTAGGATGTGGGGCAGCTTACTGACGCGTTGACCTTCGAACTCCCACACTTGCTCTACTTAACTTCAGGTCTTGACAGGTGTGCAATCCGTTCATAAAACGGGAAGGAAGCGGCACGGTAATCATCGTTCAAGTTTCAGGAATAGTCAGTCACTTGTTGAGCATTCGGGAGCGAATTGGGACATGGCATGTTTTCGGAGTGAAAAACTGTTCGTTAAGGATACTAAGTTTTGTAATCACGCTGACTTCAATTCTGCATTATATCAACTTGTTTTATTCATTTGTTCGTTAAGAATCGACCACAAGGAAATATAATATATCAATAATCCTACAACGAGAGAGAAAATTTAACCCTCTTTACTTCTGCATTTTTCACGGTATGAGTTTGTGTTGACACTAAAGGAAACGAGGGAAAATTTGCTTAACACACGACGTCAAAAAGAAAAGTTGGAAAGCATGAATAAATTGTCGAAACCCGTCAGTTATGACAAGTCGTGTACACTAGTCCTAAACAAGAGCCAGTTAACCGGTGTGTAACTGCGCGAGAATCTTACCATGTTTTTGTAAACATGTAGGGGACCTAAAGTAGGTTTTTTAAAATGAATTTGAATGAAAAATTGAGTTATTTGAATGTGGTTATGAAGGCTTGGATGAACTTTGAGTTATTTGGCTGTGGCAAGGGGCTTGACACTTTCACCGCAACGTGCGCCACCGGTGGTCACGGAGGGGATTTTCATAAGGCTGCTAACCAACCAGTAATTATTAATTCAATTTTCCCAAATTAATTAATGAAAAGTGGTAAAAAATTAATGTATTACTAATAACTAATTCAATTTCAAAATTAAAGCAAAATGAAGGCATGATCCAGTTCATTGTTTGCTATTTATTTTTAAAATTACTTACCACACTTGACTTTAAATGTAAGTTGAATATTGAACTACAGTTTAACCTATTGCGGTCAACGTAATAAACTTACTTATCTAATTTAATGACTTATTTGATTTGTAACGCCATCACGCATGCGATCATCTATGTAGTATATATATTAGGCAGCTGAGTGGCAGTAACGTTCCAGAATATGACGACAGAAGCAGCGCTGTCACCCGACCGTAAAAGAGCTTTCCACCAGAACCATTAAAATGCAGAGGCTCGTGTTCGCTCGTTCTTTTCGTCTTGTATAGCCTTCATTTGTTCTTTATGTCTTTTATTTGCCTGTTCTTTGTGTCCACTTTCAAAGCGGTTCATCTCTGATGGAACTTTCTAGAGACAATGCAAATGAAAGTGCTCAGTTTGAGCAAGCTTTCAGTTAAGTTGAAAAAGACGCAATTCAAATGATTTTTTCGGCATCGTCGAAAAAGGAACTCCCTCATAAATTGTCATTTGAGGAGCCCAAATTTTTCTGAATAACTACGAGTAATAAATTATGAATTACAGGTTCGATCGAAAGTACAAAACACAGCAACAGGTCATTTTAATGCTAGTGTTCGCTGCCCGTCAAAATTGATGGGACTCAAAATATTCCTCGAATATATATCCAGATGTGGATGCCAAACAAATATATCCATCCTATAATAGTACATGCGAAAAATATTCTTGTACTTGTGCTCTGGTGAAACTCGTATCACAGCTACGGTCATTAATTATCCTTATGAGCGTCACAGAGAGACGGAAGAAGCGGACACCAAACAATTATATTAACCGGAGGAACTGTGGAAATTCCACGGTCAATGTCATTGGAAACCAAGGTGAACCCGCGAAATAATTTCAAAATAACCTCTCCTAACTCAACATAACCTATCCTAACCCAACATGACCTATCCTAACTCAATATAACCTATTCTAACCCGACATATCATATCCTAACCCAACATAACCTAACCTAGCCTAACATAACCAATCTAAACCCAACGGAACTTATCCTAACCCAACATAACCTATCCTAACCCAATATTACCTCTCCTAACATAACATAACCTATTCTAACTCAACATAACCTATCCTAACACAACATAACCTTTCCTAACCTATGCTAATCTAACATAACCTATCTCACCCTAATCTATTTTAGGTTGATCGGTAACGACAGTCAATCGAAACTATGATACCGCTTGAAGCTAAAAGTGTTGTGTACGGAACGATGAAGCTAAGGGATGTAATCTTTATTAGGAATATCTTTTCTGCTGAGCAGTTTAACTACGAAGGTTATACCAAAGAAGAACTTTAAAATCATTTACATGAAACGTTTCAAGCCTCAGCTCATCAGTCATAACTGCAAGTACAAAATATACATGCATTGAATAAAAACATGACAAAATCATAAAATTGCTCATCCGTCATGCATTCAAGCAAGTGTCTAATTAAAAAAAAAGACGTGACATAAAAACTGATACCGCAATGGTCTTTGTATCTATTGATGAAGGCGATGAAAGCATGGCGGACGGACTAATAAAGTAACTAAGTAACTAATGAAAGACCAAACAGAATTATTATATGAGAAATAAGCACACCAATGATATCATTAGGTAAGATCAGCAGCTGCAGCTGCTGCAATCGTCGCTCAAAAATCCCATTTGATGATCACTGAGAAAAATTTTAATGGGGCACTTTTAACCAAATATTGTGAAGTGAATCAGTGTTCCGTGGGTAAGGAAATGAACTCGTTTTCAAAGATGAAAGTAACTTTGCATTTATTGAGTACTGTAAGTTGTTAGAGTGTTTTTTATTAGATAGAGTTAGAGGGTGTTAGGCCCCGCGCCAGTCTGGATATTCTCGCCTCTTTAGAAATAATGTTCATCAAAATTTAATTCATGTATCATGGATTCTCGCCAAACCCCCTTCAATCCGGCTTGTCCGAAATTCGACAGAGCGACTAAATTCAACTGGTCCGCTCCCTGGAATTTCGAGCAGCCTAACGGAGAGCGACTTAAAAAGCTCCCTGAAAAATTTCAGAACCGCCTGATCTGCTATCGAAATCTGCTGCAACTAATACTATTTTCTTGACAATAAACTCTGAAAATAAACCGAGTATTATCTTCCCCGAGAAGAATACTGGCTCCCAAGAAGGACCAGCTTACGAATTATCAATAGGGCCGAACAGGATTCGCGCACCTAAAATCATCTATCAACTGTCTCCCAAGAAGGACCAGTCGAAATAATTATCAATAGGGCCGAACAGGACTCGCCCCCCTAAATAATCTATTTCTGGCTCCCAAGAAGGACCAGCCTCAATAATTAACTATTGGCGTCAAACAGAACAGCCTATCAAATCGAATAAAACTATATATATATCTAACAGAGGGCATACATGAAAACACATTCTGATTGCATAAAATGTTTTCTAGTTATATGAGCACCATAGTATATCGTTCCTAATGCGAGGAAAACTCTTAACGAAAATTTCATTAAGCTTTGCTCTTCTTCGCTCAATTAAGGTTTCTTTGTCACTCGATGTTTTACATGCTTCTACGTAACAAAATCGATAAAGCTCTTTAAAGCTCCAAGATCATACATTTCTTTTTCTTTACAATTTTAGTTTGATATTGCAAAGAAATTTTTAAAATCACATGGTAGAGGTTCCAATGCAGCGCGCTACCGACACGCACATTAACACGTTTACCGTTCACCGTTGACGGTTGCTTTGGTTAGGTTGTGAATAGCAGAAGAGAGAAATCGACTTGACTGCTCAACTACATTTTTTTCCTTCTTAAGAAATGTAAAAAATAAATTGCACGATAACATTTCACCTCTTATGATAACAGTTATTTTTTGAAAAGGTCTCGAAAAAATTGAAATGTCATTCATTTATACCAGTACATGAATGAACAATTTACCTATTGGTACACATGTGGCCCAATGTGCGAGGAACATGTTGAAATAGGAGGACCCGTGGAAATTCCACGGTCAATGTCATTGGAAACCAAGGTGGACACGCGAAATAATTCCAAAATAACCCATCCTAACCCAACATAACCTATCCTAACCCAACATAACCTATCCTAACCCAACATAACCTATCCCTACACAACATAACCAATCCTAACCAAACATGACCTATCCGATAGTAACATCAGCATGGAACCAACTCAACCATATTACTTGAGCAACGCAAATCTCACATCAGATGCAGACGCAACTGATAATGCAAAAACAACAGCACAATTCTGTAATTATCTGCATAACGCAGATAGTCTCAGATACAGAGGTAACTGAGCGTGCCAAAAACAACAGTACAACACAACTTAGAGTTCCTTAGGAACAATGACCAGCTGTTAATTGCAAGCACGTCCGGACTTCCGTTTCGCAGCATTACTCTGCCTGGGACCGAATGTGCATGGTTACGCTCTTGACGACATCGACTGCAAACGAACGGTCATCCTCGAGCGATGACGACAATAGAAGCCGCGAACGGAACTGGAGAACGTCCATTGATCACCTCCGTTTATATTGATGATGGATATCATTCCCGCAGATGATGTATATCGTTGCTGAAGATGATGGTAATCGTGATGGATATCGTTGCTGCAGATGATGGATATCGTTGTTGAAGATGGTGGTTATCGTGATGGATATCGTTGCTGCAGATGATGGATATCATTGTAGCAGATGATGGATATCTCTGCTGTAGATGATGGATATCATTATCGCAAGGGATGTAAATCGTTGCTGCAGATGATGGATATCATTGCTCCAGGTGATGGATGCCGTTGAAGATGATGGATATCGTTGCTGTAGATGATGGATGTCATTACCGCAGATGATGGATATCATTACCGCAGATGATGGATATCATTACCGCAGATGATGGATATCATTACCGCAGATAATGGATATCAATGCCACACCTCAGCCAGCGCTGGACAAGGCGACTCATGTAATCTCCACAAGCGTGGTCAGGCCGTCGACGTCGCCTAGCTGTTCACACCCCGGTAGTTGACCGCAAGATGTCAGCAAGTAAATTTTTTTGTCGTGTCACACAGTTGCTGCGAACTATTTCGCTGTGTCATCTTTGTGCTGAGGTGAAGTTTGCAAGCCAAGCGCCGTTGTCCAAGTGCCGTTGTTATGTTGTGATACGAGTACGTGTCCGGACACCTCGTTGAGAGCTGTGAATTGTTTAAACGTAACTGGAGGTTTTGAACGTAACTTCAAAGTATCCGAACCATCATACTTCACATGTGTAGAATTGACTAGGTAGTGATTATCACTGTGACGATTCTCTCACAATTTCTAATTTGACCATTGATCGTCGACCGCGACTGGAGAATTACGTAAATTTTCAACTGTGGACGCATTTTTTCGTAAGAAAAACTCCATAATAAAGCAATCATACAATGAACTACACAAGGACAGGAGTTCGTAGATAAAGCAACTAAATAAGTAGGCCAATGAACGTGCAATTTGTGATTTCCTGCTGATAATCTAATATTTATGGTGGAAATTCTGAAGATTATCAGCAGATGGTACATGTGAACAGTAGCAATGTAAGGCAGTCAGAATTTGCTCTGTAGAAGCAAATATTCTAGCTAATATTATCCCTTTTTCTTGCACGGCTTTCTAAACCTTGTTTTCAAATCGAAGAAAACTCAAAAACACTCATAAGTCACCCAAACACTAATATATGTTTAGTTCATAGTTAGTGCTCATTTGCATGGGTGCTTTGCTCTTGTCCAGTAGAGCAGCCGCGGTGTGTTTATTCATTCATTTAATTTCAGCAACGATAAGTTCAACGAAAACTCGATTCATGCGTGCACCTGTACACATCACACACACTTTTCCCTCCTCACCTCTTGCCACAAGTTTGCACGCTACTCCACTCAAAACTTCTTAAGGATGCTCGTGAGCTGGAAGTAACAGATAAGAACATAACGACTAAAATGCACGACTATTGCGTAAAGGACCAGTCCTCATCAAAATATCAGCACGAGTTGGTGGATTGAATTCGATTTTTTCCCCTTTTCGAAGTACGACAGGGTTCTTATCCAGCAGAAACCATGTAAAAAAGCCACAATTTCCACGTATTATTCGGAAGCTAATAAGTTAGATTTTCCTTATTTTAAAATTTCTTCCTTGTCTACTAATGTACTTGACAGATGTAGGATTCTTTCATCAAGTTATTGGCACAGTACAGTATTACTTTCGTTGACACAATCGCTTTAATACGATTGGCTTCACACCTGACGGTTCAAAATTTTAATTCGACCCTTAACTGCCTTGTACAATCCCTAAGGGATTGAAGAATCCCTTCTGGGAATCCCCAGCTAAACCCCTTGGAATCTCGTTAAAAAAATGCAGAACACGCAATGATTGCAACAGGGAATTTGCAATTACTTGTCCGAGTATGTCATATTCAGAAAGCGAACAAGCAGACATAACAGTAAATCCATATTAACGATTCCTACCAAAATAAAATTAAGGTCATAGGGGCAAATAAAAAGTTTTTCTAAGTTATGTTCCAATTCGTCGCTGAGGGTAACGTGTATAATGCGTCCATATGAGGCCCTTAGAATTATACGGTACCAAACGCCGCTTTTCAACAACGTCAGAAAACTGCATCAAAGTTCAGCGACTTAGAAACCACATTAGTATCTCAGTAACTAATAAAGGTATTGGCCCATTTTGTAGCCATCTTCCTGTACCTACAACTCATCCAGCCAAAGAAAACTTGGGAATGATAGGGGTTTGCATCACTCATTTTCGCCAGATGTATTTAGCGCTTGGTACGGTATGATTCTAGGGGCCCCATATGTACGTAATATGTAGACCGGTGTTGCGGAGAAAGCGCATTTGTACGTAACGGTGCAGGCTTCTGGAATCTCTTTTGGTTCGCTTCAATTGAGCTTTCCGTTGCGGTCGAGTATGGGGCTTCCGATCGAGTCGCATCGTCGGCGCTCAAGCGATTGACCCAGAAAGCTGTTAACGGTGGAATTTTTGATGAAATACTTTTATGAAAGCTGCTAATATGGCGTTCGGTGATTAAAAGTTAGAGGTTGAAGCGTCCAATGGCGATGCTCCTGAAGCAAAAAATTATTAGGAAAGGAAAAATATCTATTGGGGAAAGGCTCCTAGAATTTCATCGATCTCTGGCAAACATTGATGTTGCTGGAATCTCATCATAAGCTCGGAGTCAAAGAATAGATGCATGAAAGGTCTCTGCAGGTTTAAAAATAAATAAACACAGTGCAAAATAAAATAGTATGGAAGTACGTTTTCACTCATTAATCTATGTACAGCAGCTGGTGTGCGGAATTCACTATAAAAAAACACAGCTAATTTAAAAAAAAAAAAACATAAAATAAAAAAGATAAATAACTATCCTGAAAATTATTTGCTTCACTAAAATTTTACTCAACCGATGCTACAGCCTTTTACGCATGCATGCAGTAGAGCTGGTGTGTCATACAAGTATTAGCCTGAACTTGAAATGACAGGGAAGCAAAAACTTGAAACACGAATACTTCCCGTACGAAAGCTCTCACTGCGATGTTCTGACAATGGTAAGTCACCTCTTTATACTCATGCCACTAAATTCACATACCTTAAAGTTGACACTGCGGATGTAGGATTACTTGTTTAATAAAAAACATAACTTGCACTTTACTCGCGAATTTGAGCGTCATTGTATCGTGTAAGTGGTAAATATGACCTAAACAACATATGTAGTTGTTGTACACGGAAAACGTGTTTAGGTCAAACATATGCACGTGAGAAGTCTTTATTTTCTAATAATAATATATTACGTTCAGCTTAGGGAAAATATTACTTGTGAGAAAGAGATGACACGAAAACATCATCACTGTTTGAACTCGCATGACAATGAAATTTTAGCTGGTCTTTTGCCACAACAATGAATTTACGCGAAATTTATCCACTCTTGAATTCTTTTGTGCCCGAAAGTTATTAATTTGGATTGAATTTTTTTGTCGGAACAGGTTAGGAGGTTTGTTAAGGATCGAAAATTGCTTGAAAAGGTCGGAGAACTAGAAATTGTTTTAAATCCTTGCCCTACAACCACAGCAGCTGCAAGCTCGTGTAAGGAGGTTGTAAATCGTCTCAATCTAACTACTTAGAGAAGCTCCGAGATAAAGCCTCAACTTTCAATTTAGAACGGCTTATTTTCTAGAAGAACGTTGATCACACACTCTACCGAAGCCTTGGCGATTGAAATATAAAGAAGTTTTGCTAATATCTTAAGTTACTAGGTGGGCATTTTCAGAAATGGAAGGCTGTTTAGCACAAAGAATGCACATTTATGTGTGAGGCTGATGAGGAAGGAATACATCAGCAACGGAGAGAGCTGTAAAAATGGCGGCAATAACGTAGAGCTGAGAGGATTGAAATGCATAATAAAAATCATTCATTTATAAGTTGCTCATTGTCAAGTAAGTAATGCAACTGTCTCTTACATACTGTAGGTGTTAAAGTTCGAGATGGTAGTGATTCAAAAACAGGTATTCCTACGCTGAGCCATCTTTACGCAATGCCCAAAGTTTCTTCGTTGCTCAAGAAGCATTAATACTGAAAAATTTTCGAAGCAGCCGCTGAATCCATTAAAAAAATGGTTTTGACTATGAAGGTGCGTCTAATTGCAAACTGAATGGTGTAGGTGAAGATAACACAGCGGTGCATACAGGCGTCGGAGGCCAGTAAAAGTTTTTATTCGGGAAATTTTTCGGAGCAGCTGTTGAATCCATGGAAAAACTGTTGAATTCATTAAAAAGAAGCCGATGAATCCATTAAAAGATATCTTTCGACTATGAAGGTGCTTCTAATTGCAAACTGAGAGGTGCTGGTGTGGATAACACAGCGATACACACTGGCGTCGGAGGCCAGTAAAAATGTATACTCGGAAAAATTTTCAGAACAGCCGTTGCTCCACAAAAACTTAAGGAACAGCCGTTATTCTATTTGAAAAATGTTGAATTCATTAAAAACTGTTGCTGACTGTGAAGGTTAGTATGAAATATTTTAATTCCGTTTGTAAGTTTGCTATGTTTTAAGGTTTAAACTAGAAATTGTAAGGAGAGAATACACGAGCAAGCACAAAACACAACATTTCATGATTGAAAGAAAAGTGTCATTTAGACTTCCTTCAAGTTTCCTTCAAAATTGATTGACTCACTACAATTGACTTTAAATTTGAGTTGAATATAGAACTTTAGTTTAACGCAATGCGGTTAGGTACTTCTGATCACAAACTGCGAGGTGTATGTGTGGATAACACAGCGATACACACAGGCGACGGAATCTAGCACTAGTCCGTTGCTCCAGCGGCGCATAGCTGAAGAAGAGCAAGCCGGTGTGACGTCCTAACGTTGGTTGCGGAGATGGCTGAACCAGACACGCATCAGGCCGATTAATTCCTTGTTGTGATGATCAGGCGGCCATTACTTGACTCTGATGGGTATTATTTAATCGTCTGGTGCGTCGCTTAAAAGATTGAAATCTAAATCCCGTAATATAAGTTCAGTTGAGACAATTTGAGCTCTCAAGAATAGAGTTTCGATCCACTGTCTTGTATAGTCGAGAGGTGGGAGAGTTCTTATATTGTCACGAGATTTTTGTTCTTTTTCAGAGCCGTAGACATCACACGCTATGAGCTACATCGTTACAAAACGTCAGCGAGTGAAAGGAAATAGAAATCCCGACTCGGATCGGCATTTGAAAACAAGAGAAGTAGTACAGAAATTAGTTTAAGGCTCAGTTTCCGGTGAAAACATGTTTTCGCGAAGGAAAGAGAAGGGATCATTTATAACGGACTGAAGAAAAAGTAGAATCTATGTACAAGGTGTGTTTCCTACGCAGTATACCCTGCGTATAGAAACAGAAAGTTGGGAAAAAATAGGCAAAGCAACGAAAACCAGAAAACTGAAAGAAGCAAAGTACGAACAAAAGACAGAAGTCCCGAAGACCTATCTTTTGCTGAGGTAACTTAACATTATCTCCCTAGGGAGCGCCAGTCCCCACAATAGGATAGACAAACCAAACAAAAGCTGAGAAAGCGTGGGAGCAAGGAAGTTCTGCACACTCATCTAACGGAAGGACGACCTGTACCCGGCCTGCCTAAAACAGTCCTTCAGCTGAGCGAACATCTCATTTTCTGGTAAGTTGAAGTGCTACGCCAAAATCGAAACAGAAAATTACGTATTAAAATGAAATTATATTTCCAGGTATTGATCAAACCAATACATATTTTACTTGTAAAGAATACTTTAACGAGTAATTGTAAACCAATTCATGTAATTCTCCGAATTTTTACACCATCTATAATTCAGTTTTATTTCCAACATGAAGGCACACAAAGTTGACTTTATTGAATTAATTTCTTTGTAAACATAATTAGCAACGACTTTATGATACGCAATGCGTTGTGAACACGCTGAACCCCACCAGACATTTCCACATCCTTGTGATCTAAATTTTTTTTTTTAAATTCCTTTTCGCGCGAAAATTGACTGCGGTTTGGAAATGAAAAATTGCGAAAAGTATTGCACGAATGTTTTCCAATTGCACGACCGACAGATCATGCATTGATTGAGACATGCATCAAATACTTGACAAACTTCAGGCTTTTCAACAAGGAAAATCCTGAACATGTTTGTCATTTGACAAGTTGGTGAAATAAATAGGAGACCCCAACACTTTTAGAACAGGTTTCAGATGCCAATGGTCCCAGTCTACGTACTACGCGTCACGGTAGAGGAAAGAAGGTAGTCATTTCTATGGGGGAAAAACACCTCTTGTTCGGCTAGCCGATAGAACGGCTTTATTTCAAACAAACTTTATGGCATTACCATTGCGACATGTCGTTAGGCCAATGGTGCCAGATTTGAGTCAACAGTGTTGCCAGATGCAACATGAGCGCTGCTGTTGGTTCGTTACCCTGACGTCAGCATTGTGACATGTCGTTAGGCCAATAGTGTTGCCAGATTTGGGGCTAGCGGTGTTCCCAGATGCAATATGAGCGCTGCTATTGGTCCGTTGCCATGACGTCAGCATTGCCACACGGTCGACGAAATAAAGACTGATTTGACCCTACCTTGTTTCTTCTACCGTGGTACGCATAAACCGTGATCTGGCAGCGCTCGTAGAGAAAAGAAGGAGCCAGCTGAGTGCTTATCACACGTAAGACGTTATCACGCTTCCTTACGGGTGATGCAATGGGAAAAGCTCAATTAAGTTCACAGCAGTAACTTTCATGTCACAATGACTGATGCGATTTGACTAACACAGAACGAATATCGCAATGAGTTTCGTTCTAAGAGTTCGTGATAGTTACGTTTTAAATGCATTTTCAGTTCCTCAAAAGTTGGAGCATTTCGTCAGTAACTTGAGGAATTGGACAAAATCACTCTAAATTCGTGGAATGTGCGCATTATTTCATTTGGTATTTAGGATGACGGATGTATGTAAGTGGAGTTAGGAGAAATTCTATGCATTTTGATTCAAAGTTACTTTCCGATGCTTACGTCCGGAAGCTTTTCTTTGTGATCTTCGAGACGAAAATACAGCCGACGATCATTTTGATGAACAACCGGCATGAAACTTCTTCAGAATGCTCCTATGTTACCTTCTTGATTAAATTATATCTGTAAGAGGAGGGATCATCCTCAGCGTTGTTGTTACAATAACAGGAGCATTTGTGGATGGAAAATAACAGAATAATTCAACACAGAGGAAATTACAGTCACATTTCAAGTCTGGTTCGCATTAAACTTATTCTGCATTAAATAGAATTCGCACTCTAACATCTTGTTAATATAGATGAAATGGGTTCAGACATTATTTTTTCAAAACTACAGAACAGTCCAATCCATTCTTTTTCCAGTCCATTCCTCATAAAAATGCATCCGTATTAAATAAAATTTTCCGACCAACACATTAACGCAGAAGAAGTGTGTTCATGGCGTGTTATCACTCCGTCAAATCTTCACACATAAGCCACTTACCCTTATTTCGATACATCATTGCAAGATTGTCGTAACCCAAATTTCGTGATTTTTCAGGAAAAGCATCTTAAAGTATCTAAGTCATATAAATATAATAATTTTACTCAAATCAACATCGCCATCTCTCGGCCAAAAATGCTCTTAGACTTGCAACTTTACTGCCAAAAGACGCAGAATTACTTCAACATTCTTATAATCGTTGTAACTCTATACTTGAAATTTTTTGAGTTATGACAGTCATGCAACTTACCCGTATTTGACACGACGCAGTACGCTGCAAATGACATTTCAGTCAAAATCGGAACAGGATTGAAGGTGGTCAAATGAACTGATGCAGTTTAGGCATAACAAATTCTAGCTCACACGCACCAAGCGAGACGTGATCATACGACTATAGGTCATGACCTAGGTCATTGTATACGTGTTTTTAAAATATTATTTGGCCATAATAAACAAGTAGAACTGCGCCTTGAAATAGATTTTCAGAGAGTATGTTTAGACCACGTTGAAATAATTTGATAGTAATTGATAACATAAATAATTCATTACTTATAAATTTCATAATTGAAATAGTAATGACTGAATATACACTCTGCGTTTGTGTTTAAACCACACTGAAATAATTGGATAGTGATTTATAATTGAAGTAATTAATGATTCAAATGATAAATAATTGAAATGATAATGACCATCATCAAATGAATAATTTAATACACATAAATTAGTTATTAAAAAGCATTGTCTATCCCTGGTTATTCACAAATAATTTAATACTTAATAATTGAAATAATAATAACTAACAATGATTACCAGCCCTGCTTAATAATTGGAATAATAATGATATCTTACAACGATCACTAACCCTGCTTAATAATTAAAATAATAATGATGACTAACAACGATCACTAACCCTGCTTAATAATTAAAATAATAATGATGACTAACAACGATCACTGACCCTGCCGAAGACAGGCGCGTTATCGTTGGCGTCGATGACGATGAGCGTGACGGGCAGCGTGACGATGTTGTTGGTGCCGCCGGGCACCTCGTCTTCCACGCTCACCGTCATGCGCAGGGAGTCTGCAGTCTGCTCAGTCATAAATGAAGCTCTTCATTACAATTAACCTATAACGGAATTTACTTGTTAACCTCTAAGAAAAGAAGTAATTTTCCTTGCCTTTTTTGTTGTATCGGAAAGTGATTAATCCCATGCACAACAGTATTTTCATTATTCGCAGGGAGACCGTAATCTTCTCAGTCGCAAATAAAGTTCTTCGTTACAACCAAGCTATAGCGGAATTTGCCTGTAAACCTCTCAGTCACAAATGAAGTTCTTTATAGCAAATAAGTTAAAACGGGATTAACCTGTAAAAATGATGCTTTATTCCAATCAATCAAGCCTGATACATATCATCTTGTACATTGGTTTTTCAAATGCCTTATCACTAACACCAGGAGGCAATGACGGTTACCCCCGGTCAAGCCGATGCTCATTTCCGACACCTGCAATGGGTAGAGTGGGGAATTGGGGCTAAGTTCTCCCTTTTCCCAACGGGGAGAAATCATCGGGCGGCGCCGGGATTCGACCCGCTGACACCATCACGGAAGGGCGCGTTCTTAACCACTCGGTCACGGTGACCACGTCTCAACTAAAACTCTCAATCACAAATAAAGTACTTCGTTACAACTATGCTATAACGAAATTAACCTCTAAGACTCTCAGCCACAAATAAAGCTCTTCGTTACAACTAAGCTATAACGGAACTGAATGGTGAAACTCTCAGTCGTAAATAAAGTTCTTCGTTACAACTAAGTTATAAAGGAACTTGCTTGTAAAGCTCCAAGAAAGGAAGTACTTTTCCTTACCTTTTCTGTTTTATCAGAAAGTGATCAATTTAATTATGGTATTTTCTATTTCGCTGCTATTGTAGTTCCTATGTAAAATGATAATAACGATAAGCTCTTTTTCATTGGTAATGAGTAATAAGCTAATGGGCGCCCGAATAAATGCAAACAATTGAATTAACCCAAAACCAGAGGTACTATTTTTTCACGACTTAGATGTTGCCTCCACATGAACTGTATATATTTCTGTTAGCCTGAATTTAAGCACAAGTGCAATTCAAAGAGTATCCGAATAGTGACATCAAGTATTTGTTATCGATAAATAATTTAATTATAAAGTGAAGTATCGTGAGTGTACAGTACCCACTTCACTGACCACTCTTACAAAAAAAATGATGGAAGTAAAACAAATTATTCGGTAAGTCAAATTTTAAAATTTAGCTGCTGTAAGTCATTTCCGGTGAAAGTTATGCCCACATTGGCGAGGAAAAAACTGATGAGGGGGGGGGAACTGACAGAGAAAAACGTTTATATCCCTTTAAAGCTAAAATTTAACTTTCCTTAAACATCTAGTTTGAAGTTTTCAGAACAGAATCTAGGTAATCTTCAGTGCAATATATATTAAAATGAAAACAGGCTAGATTATGATCTTTCTAGTGAGTGTAAAATAACGGGACTGATGCACCAGCAGGCCGATGTTACTCTACATACCTAAAGTATGACTGAGCTGCGCAACCTTACTGTGCGAGCAGGTGCACTGGATAACAATAAGTACTCAATATTGCATGATAAAATAGGTAGTGGTTTTGATCAAATTTTTTCGATGAATTCTTATTCATTTATTAATAGTTAAAAATTTAAAATTAATAAAACTACGGCGAAGATTCGTTTGGTTAAAATGTTATTGAAGTTACAAACGATTGCTTGAACATGACACTGATTTTAAACATAACACTGAGCATGAAACCTCCTATCAGCCAATTTGCATCCATACTCTTAACTTTCACTTGCTAATAAAAACTTTAAACAAACGATTTTAAAAACGATTTTGAGCATCAAACTTTCTGGCAGTCAATTTGCCTCCATGCTCCTTTTCTTTCTAATTAAAATCTTAAACGATTTTAAAAATGACTTTGAGCATAAACCCTTCTAGCAACAAATTTGCCTCGGTGCTACTAACTTTTACTCTCTAATAAAAACCTTAGACAAACGATTTTAAAAACGACGTTGAGCATCAACCCTTCCAGCATTCAATTTGTCTCTTTGATGCTTTTCTTTCCCACGAAAACCTTAAACAAACGATTTTAAAAATGACGTTGAGCATCAAATCTTTAAACTGCCAATGATGCTTTTACTTTATAATAAACACTTTAAACAAATGATTTTAAAAATGACGTTGAGCATCAAACCTTCTGGCAGCCAATCTGCCTCCATCCTGCTAACTTTTACTTCCTACTACAATGAGAGGTAACCATAACCGTGTAGGGAACGCTCAGCGAATGTACGCCTATGTTGTGCCAACATCATCCGCTGTCCTAGTAAGCGCGGCGTGTGCAACCTTTAGCATACATTACGTCATTCCTCTTGCTGCAAGGCATACAGAGATCGGAGAAAGTAATAATTACTAATAAACGTTACAAAATGCGGTAAGTTAATCTTCTGAGCGGTGGCAAGAGTTGAAGCTAAAAGCCCGGCGTGGTCTCGTGATCAGTCAGTCGGTGGAGACTGGTATTCCTGAGGTGCAGTGGGGCCTCATGAATACTCAATCAAAGCTAAATGATTGCACGACCCAGTTAATGTTTACTATTTTCAAAGCTGCCCACTACAATGGACTTTTAATTTGAGTTGAGAATAAACTTAAGTTTAACCCATGGAGGTTAACGTGTTAAAACAGCCTGCGGTTATCTTTACCATCCAGAATTTGTAAAGATTCCGTGATTTCTTAAACCCTTCAAGTGCCTCACCATGGGAGCCGCTCACTCCAGGTTTGCCAGCAGGTGTGGCAGGCAGACAGCTTTTTATAAGGGCCACGTTCAGATAGCTCATGCCTCGGATAAAGGATGTTTTATTCCAATCAAGCCTGAATCATCTTGTACAATGGTTTTTAAAATACCTCATAACTAACACCAGGACGCAATGACGGTTACCCCCGGTCAAGCCGATGCTCATTTCCGATACTTGGGTAGAGTGGAAAATTGTGGCTGCAACAAAATTGCTGCTGTCACACTCGTTGGTTCATTCCACAACTTTTTTCAATTGCTCGACGTTGACTTTCTACGACGCACATTCATATTTAAAGCCCGTGTACAATCGTTTCTCTGTATGGCCTCCTATTTTGACACAGCTGACCGAAATAAGGTGTTACTCACTTCAATGTAAATTGACTAAATTTCAGGCAGTTGATACACCGGATTACTTCGAGGGATCGTCACCACGGGTTTGCTTGCGGTCAGTTGGCGGCAACGATTTCAAAACATTACACACGGACTTGTTTTGTTTTGTTACGGATGTTGTTATTGTAATGGGACAATACACTATTTAAAGTAATACACTATCATGTGTATGGTTTGGTGGTTGACGTCACATGAAAATAGAGTATGTATTGTCCGCGAGCTAGCTATTGCCACATGACAATACACCACGCAAGTTATTGTCACGTAGCCCTTGTGTCGCAAGCCTTAGGTGTTCCGTTCAGAGACTACAGTAGGTCCAGTTTAACAGTATAGAGACGTGTAAGAAATGAAATAATATGGTGATTTAATTCGCTCGTAATTACAATAAGAATAGACCCTCCGAAAGGTATTTTATTCTAGGTAACACCAAGAAATACCATGTCCATTAATATCTTACCTCAATCAAGAACATTTATGAACAATTTGATTAGAATTCCGTGATGGACGAGGGAGTAACATTTTCTTTGCCTAATGAAGTTTTCTTAGTTCACAAAATGAAAAATATTCTCAATTCAACTAAGAGCGCATCGCATTAGTTGAAGTTGCAGTCAAGACCAACAGACGGATGGTGCAGTAAGATCAGTAAAACTGTGTTCACGTGTGGCTGAGTTCTCGGTAAATAGTTAAACGACTTCCTACATACAAGCCAATCGAGGCAAATTTTTCAAGCATGCGTGCAAAACACGCTATTGACAAATATATTCTTAAACATATGTCTTAAGAGATCAAGGTACCAGAAAACACGCTCCTGACAAATGCATTCTCGAACATGTTTAAATCATATAATGGAGTGGCCATTAAACTATCATATAATTTATTCCCATGCGTGAGTAACAAACTTAAGAGAGCAAGATACATTAAAACTCCAATGACGGGGCTTTTGTTTTTTGCCTCAAGTTCGAAAGGCAGCGCAGCGCCGCAGCTCTGACGAGATTGTGTTACGCGCGAGCAGTTGCGCCGCAGTCAAGTGTGTCGTCACAGTCACTGCGGCAGGTGAAGTTCAATATTCAATTCAAATTTAAAGTCAAGTTTAGTCGGCAATTTTGAAAATAGGAAACATTAACTGGATCGTGCCAATGTTTAGTTTTGATAATGTATTTATAAAAATTTAGTTTGTGACTACTGGTCAGTCAATAGCATTATGAAATTTTCCCCGTGTACCAGCGGTGGCTCAAGTCGTAGTCAAAATGTTGAAAACTTGCTTGTATTTCCTTCTTTCTCTAACGAAACAAGCGTATTATTGCAATTGCTTTCTTGACTGAAAAAACTCATGGAAATCCATGGGCACTGTGAGGGTGCAATTCATGAAGCTGGCATTTTGTTTGTATACCAAAATGTATTCAGCGCAACTGAACGAGTCATTAGCCATTATTACATCAGCAAATGGTCAAGGTTAAGTGCTCAATGTACACATCAGTTGATTTATCAACGACGGCTGATTGAAGTGCGCAAAAGTACTAACATTTCAGTTGACGGCCACAAACTGTGTTTGATGGTGGAAAAATTTTTATTAGTGAAAGTCTCACTAATAACTCAACTAGAGTGCAGAAATAACGAAATAATTCTTATTTCACAATTGATTCACACAATAAGAATGGTATTCTTTTCATATACTGCAGACGCACAGCACATGATCTCACTAACCTTGGCAAACGAACAAACACAGCAATACAATTGTTTTCCACAATACATGGAAGAAAACGGTACGGTGTGGCATTTCCGATTCATATAGAAGCGGAAAACAGAAGCCAAGCAACACTCGTGAAAAGAAAGAAAAAGAAATACAGTTTATTTTCAATCTATACTATAACAAAAAGAGGTGTCTGTCTGACTGTTTGTCCGAAGCCAGCCGAAAGTGTGTGATGAGCGTATCTTTGATACAAGCTTCATCAACTCCACAATTTCCAGTGTATTATTCCATCAGATTTGAGTAGGAATGAATATTACGTGAATTCATAAGAAATAGGAACGTGTGTCATGTGAAATGTCGAACATTGTTGAACATTTTTGACGGGCCGTGTGCACTCGTCCTCATCAACTCTCGAGAGATTTAATTTTTTTAATTTCTTATGGCCTTTCTTTCATTTAGCCTTCTTTCTTATTTCAAATAAAGGGGGTAGACGAAAGATAATACAAAAAACACATCATTGGTTTTTAAATTTCTTACATACGGCAAAAGCAATACACGACGACCGCCTGGCGCCTCGTACAACATTTTGCTACAACACCGAGACACTCACCAAGAAGTGCAGTAGCTGCTGTACTCCATGTGAACGTCATACTGTGAACCTCGCAGACATAACTTTCATGACCCAAACTGTGCGACTTCACGACCCTCTCGTAAAGCACTCACAGATCTACTGGAACTCCAAATTGGTTTTCCGGCCATATTTTACGAATGGGTGTTTCGTCCTTTGACATTTACAGTACCAGATGAATTATTTGTCTTGGCAGACCCTCTACGATAATGTTGAGACTGTTTATGGCATTTCTTATCTCATAATTCGAAGCTTTTACCGCAAACAAATGTGATTATCTATGGTTGATGATAGATGTCTTACTTTTCTTGAATTAAAAGGAAAAAGATTCTTTCTAAGCCAATAGAAGGGCTTCAGAATCCGGTTTTCTTAGTGCTATAGTACGGGAAGGAATTCGGCGACTGTTTTATCTTGACAGGAGATAAATATTTATACGTTCAGGTCTGCAGACACGCGTACTAATCCCTGGCATTCTCTGCTATAACAAAGTGAGGGCCTTGGATTTTTATTTCTTGTAGTTGAAGTCTGGTACAACCCAGCATGTTTGCTAAAACGCGAATCTAAAACTGAATAAAAGCTCAATTAGGAGACTGAAAGTTGGTCGGCTCTGTAACAAATGAGTACAATATACTGTACAACTGTAATAATGCTATTTATATTATCGTAACAGATGTTATGTACAATATTTTCATCAAGAGATCGTCTGACTCTCACAGATGGTGAAAAATGTTGATGCTCAAAACATGAATTTTACAATACCTTCTGATTTCATAAAACAAAATGAAAATAATATCGGAAACAAGTTTACGTAAATTTCTCGTATTTGTTAGCTGAAACAAGATTTTTAGTACCATGCTAAATGTCAGAAATGGACAAGAGGCGAGTTAGGTGTTAGCAGCAAACAAACGAATCGCATGTCAACTTGTGAGTGAGACATTAGAGAAAGTTATAATTCTAATAGTTGAAATGTTTTTATCGTGGATTCTCACCATAGATTTAGTGACTAATTATAATTATAATTGAGTAATGACTAATTGTAATTAGTCACTAAACCCATAGGGAACATGCGCGATAAAAACTTTTCAACATTTGATGTTAAAAAGTTTTTCTAATTAAAATTAGAAAAGTTACATCTTTTTCTAATTCACGATTATGAATACAACAGTGAGCGGTAGAGGCCAACCTTGTACATATCTCAGCCCTGCGTTCATTACCGCGCCGCTGACATTTTTGAAGGGCACCAAAATTTACAAATGTCACATGACGTAATTGGGTCTGTTTTATTTGTACTCTATGGAGCCTCTGCATGGTCTCGTCAATAATCTTGCTTGTTTGTCAACCAGAAAATTGTAGAGGGTGCAGTGATTTGTCAAATTTTGCGTGATGATTAGGTTACAATGTTTATATTTACTCATGATTTTACATTAATTTTTGCTCGAGAGCAGCTCACTAAAATTATGAAGGAGTTAGAAGATACGCCCAATTTTATTCCAAAGAAAATAACGGGGGCATGAAACGAAGCAGTTGCCAGCGTCAGTGTGGGTTCGACAACACAGTTTTTTGAATTGGGTTTGACAACACAGTTTTTTGAATTGGGTTTGACAACACAGTTTTTTGAATTGGGTTCGACAACACAGTTTTTTGAATTGGGTTCGACAACACAGTTT
>JACJUY010002825.1:69165-82985 GCA_014220935.1 Platorchestia sp. MABIK | reverse complement strand
TCTACTTGAACATTCTACTTCAGCCACATTCTACCTCATCCTTCTACCTAAACAATGTACCTTAGCCACATTCTACCTCGTCCTTCTACCTAAACATTCTGCCTCAGCCACATTCTACCTCATCCTTCTACCTAAACAATGTACCTTAGCAACATTCTACCTCGTCCTTCTACCTAAACATTCTACCTCATCCTTCTACCCAAACATTCTATCATCTATTTGGTACAATAGTTCTAGGCAATTCTACAGAAGATGCAGACAAACTGAACGCCCTCTCGAAAGACAATGAAGGAACAAAGAGCCAACACACCGTCCCTACCGGTACTTCAAAGACCAATTCGCTGCAGCTGACGGAGACTAATGTGGTGTTCGTGACGTAGCATTAGGTGCTCTCCTCGCTCCTACGTTGTTGACGGCTGCTTTGTTATTGTCTCAATAGTTTTAATGGGACAGCTGTTTTGTTATAGGCAGCGGTTCTTTTATTGTTGACAGCTGTTTTGCTATTTTCTCAATAGTCTTATTGAGACAGCTACTTTGTTATTGACAGCCGTTTTGTTATTCTTGACAGCTGTTTTGTACTTATCTCAATAGTCTTATTGAGACAGCTACTTTTTTATCGACAGCCGTTTTGTTATTCTTGACAGCTGTTTTGTACTTATCTCAATAGTCTTATTGAGACAGCTACTTTGTTATTGACAGCCGTTTTGTTATTCTTGACTGATGTTTTGTACTTATCTCAATAGTTTAATGGAGAACTTTGACAGCTGTTTTGTTATTGATTGCTTTTTTGTTATTGTTGGCAGCTGTTATGTAATTATCCCAATAGTTTTTCTGAGACAGCTGTTTGTTTATTATTGTTATTATCTCAATACTCTTGCTTCAATATATGAAAGACAATAAGTGCAACTTCTCTTCCTACCAATTTCCATTTAACTCCGTGCGAGATTTTCGGTAATGAGAGACTCTAATATTTGAAGTTATAGCATGAAATGAAGTTTCCGATTTGTAGTTACTCTCATTATCATTGGTTAGGGGTGCTAGTTTTTAAGTTGTTCTCATGTTCGCATAATGCTGCTGGTCTGCTCATGGATGATTAGTTTTGACTACAATTCAGTCATAGATGGTACAAAACTTTTCATCACAATTTCAAAACTGAATCTTCAACCATTCAGGAATTTGTCTTCTGATTTATACCTTTTCCGTTTCTGAATATATTGGTTGAGAACGCATCTGGGGGAAGCAAAATATTTACGAACTTGTTCAGCAATTGACTTCTTCGTTAAAGAAACTGACAGAAAAAAGAATATCGCCCATGGGTTGCTGCAACACACATGAGCGCTAGCTGTGGAGCTTACTATATCAATGATATTGTACTCTAATTCAGTGCAGTAGGGAGGCGTTAGTTAGAATGATAACTATTGTACTGTAATTCAGCGCAGTAGGGAGGCGTTAGTTAGATTGATAACTATTGTACTGTAATTCAGTGTAGTAGGGAGGCGTTAGTTAGATTGATAACTATTGTACTGTAATTCAGTGCAGTAGGGAGGCGTTAGTTAGATTGATAACTATTGTACTGTAATTCATTGTAGTAGGGAGGCGTTAGTTAGATTGATAACTATTGTTCTGTAATTCAGCGCAGTAGGGAGGCGTTAGTTAGATTGATAACTATTGTACTGTAATTCAGCGCAGTAGGAAGGCGTTAGTTAAAGTGATAACTATTGTACTGTAATTCAGCTCAGTAAGAAGGCGTTACTAAGAATGATAACTTGGGAGACTTGTGTAAGAGCACCGAACATTTCGTACGCTCCCTAAGTGGTTGTAATGCAAATAAAAACTGATTCAGTTAAAGATGTTATCGTCTGTATGTAATGAATGTCAACCTGGGCAGAGCAGTACTATGCACAGCAATGTTTCAGGCAGGGACCTGAAAAGAAATACTGATCAAGAGCGTACACTTCACACTTTTGTTTAAAAATCATCCATACGAACTTCTCTCTCTCTCTGCTATCTTTGACCTTACAAAAGTTCAAGAAAAGAATTAATGACAGTTCTCACACCTTTTCCAATTGATATTTGAGCCAGTAACACTTACAGTTTTACTTCTGCTCACTGCTTCCTTCTGTCATCGTACTGATAGGAAGAATTGAGCGTCAGCGGTCAGGCCCATGAAGTTTGTGTTGAAGTACATTTGGCGCAGAATCCTGCGTTGATTTGTTATCTGTAAAAAACGCGCAAGGAGATCAGTCCGAATTCAAAACTTCCTGCATAATATGTATCAATAGTCACCACGATTAATTAATTCACCACAAAAGAAAAAATTTCAAGTTGTCGTTAGAGTGCTGGGACCAAGAACGTAGCCAACCGGAGAAACTCCTAAAAAAATATTGAATTAAGATGTTTCGACCACTAGGTTTGTTTTGGCAAGATGTCGTGGAAAATGAAAAGTAAACTAGCTTGTTTCTTGAGATTTAATGATTTAAAATAGTTGTGATAACACAGGAAAAATTAATAACGACTACTACGTGAAATAGACATGTGATTTGAAGATTTACAATTCTAACAAAGTTTAAACTCAGTATTTCATTAAGAACTGATGGTGATTTTTATAACCATAAAAATGTGAAACGTAAAGTGAACCAAATAGAAGTTTAAAGTTCTGAGTTTTTCAGTAGCAATTAATTATACAGAGGCAATAAAGGCTGAGATTTAAATCATTCATGGAGAAGCTTAGAGTTTAGATTCATCAATAGAAATGAATCATACGGGGGCTCTAACTGGCTAATATTAAAATCAATCAAACAAAAGTTACAGGAAACGACCAGAAGAAATACTTCGAGTACTGTTCTACAACTCTCACGTAAAGAGATCTTTGAGGAGAATCTACATATAGCAATTCCCAAGCCACACAATCACATTTATAAATGAAAGAAAATCGTGTGTCTGGAGCAGCGCATTATGAAAGGGAACATTACGAGTTTGTCATTTTCTAATCCACGCAGAAATTGATTAAGAAATAATACTGATGAAGTTGTGTAGCGATCTCTCTCTGTTTCTCAGATCGCTTTCTAGAGCAATGGAGGCCACAGTGAGAGAATTTCCATGCTAGATGTGTCGTAGTTGCCCGAAAATATAGTTCAAAAACATTTTAATTGGACTTAAATGAGTGTAACAGAACACTCATCTTCAAAAAAAAGTAGTAATGAAACAAAGGATATTTTGACGACTATTTACGTTGTCATAAAAGTCCACAAGTCCTCAGGATGCTAAATTGCGCGTGCTAAATTCCTGAATTGGTAAAATGAAATCTGCCACTCGTTCTTTGGCGCAAGTACGAACCTTATGTCTCAAATGATGTAGTTACAACTTATTTCCATGATGAAATTAAAAAATTATATGAAAAAGAAGTATTAAATTTTCCAAATGCTCTCTAGAATAACAATGAATGCTTCATTAGAATATTTCAATGTCCACTGAATCGTTCCTTGCAAAACAGCGCGAGCACTGACTATCATGCAAAAACTCTAATGTAAGTAGAACCAATTAATTTATTACTCACGAGCCTCTCCCTGAAAGAACAATTTGCTTGAAAACTTTACAGAACACCTCAAAAATTTGTTAAATATTCCCTGCCAAAAAGCTCTCTGGTCCAGCAAGTGCGACGTGTAAGTAAGTCCCACCAACTAGCTGAAAAAATATGCTTGAGAGAATTCTGCTTTCACTTTCCTTTGAATTTTTTCGCCAGATTTCCAAGGCAAAATTGTGCACATATCTGAGGCAATCCCGCTCAGAAAGAGACAGAGTCTCATTAGAGAAGCTCACACTCAGCGTTAGCCCTCGCGAACGGACGTCATTAGCATTCTACTTGGGCAGAGAAGGGTGCGGATGTCGAATGGTCGAATGGGATGAACCGGTGCCGAAACTTGGCGATGTGTGACAATGGATCAAAGGTTCTCTGTTGTGAAACGTTCAATGGTATGAACCGCTGCCAAAACTTGACGATGTGTGATAATGGATAAAAGATTCGCCATTACGAATATGTCGGATTGGACAAACCGCTACCAAAACTTGGCGATGTATGATAATGGATCAAAGGTTCTCCGTTGTAAATACGTCCAATGGTATGAACCGCCATCAAAACATGGCGATGCGTGAAAATGGATCAAAGATTCCCCGTTATGACTATGTCGGATGGGTAGAACCGTTGCCGAAACTTAACGATGTGTGATAATAGATCAATGATTATCCGTTATAAATACGTTGAATGGTATGAACCTCTGCCAAAATGTAGCGCTGAGTGATAATGGATCAAAGGTTCTCCATCATGAATGTGTCGAATGGTATTAACCGGTGCCAAACTGGGCGATGTGTGGTAATGGATCAAAGTTTCTTCCTTACATTCTGTTGTAGGAACCTCTGCCAAAACTTTTGCAATGAGAGGTGAAGAATCAAAGAATATGTCAAAGGCCATCAATCTCTTGCAAAACTCAGCGATGTGCGGTGATGGATCAAATATTCTTCTTTAGAAATATACCGTTTGGCAACAACCACTTCCGAACTTTTGCTCAGTCAGATGGTGTCTCAAAGAATGTTATCCATGAATATTTTGTGGGACATGAACATCACACAGAACTTAGCATGTAAGGCAATGAATCAAAAATTCTCCATAATGATGGGTGTACTCAAATTTACACACCGACTTCATTATACACGCACGAATTGCTGGTTAGCGAGGTTTTATTTTCCCTTGTGTGAATATTATCGATCAGATTCTACAGACGTCTAAACTTGTTGCGTTGATATTCATACAAATGATCAGAAAAATTTTTTGACGTTTGCTCTAAGAGTTTTTTGCACTGATAAAAAATTATTTAAATTTCAACGAGGTTGTATTTAAGCTAATTCTATCGACCTAATTCTATCTATACGCGCGGTACAAGAAAAAATTCTGCAGCTTTGGAGAATCCTAATTTCCTTCCAGAAAAATATAGGAAGCAAGGAGAGAGCATACTTTTGCTTTTGTTTTCTCTTCTTTCCTTCACATGATTACCTTTTTGTATTTCTGACTGTTGATATGTCAGCATCGGAAACGCAAGATGATAGAGTAATGATCATTCTTATTGTACATGAGGCGTCTTAGCCAAATGTTGCAAAGTGATATTCACTTATATGCCTGAAAGACTCATCTTTGAAAAAAAATAACTCTACCATTATCGTGGTTAGCCTTGAAACACGTCATAACATTTTCGTCCTACAAAAACACATTTCGCATTAATCTCGTCATTTTTGTCATGTGAAACGTTAGACAAACGATTTCTTACCAGTCATCCCGCATTCAATCAGTCAATTCAATCAAGTGAGTTCGTCAACAGTATTAAAATGGAAATCAACTCTCATTCAAATTTTCCAACTGCAAATATCTCGCTCACAATGGAAACAATCAATATGGATATAGGTCATTGTAGAGAGGTCTGACAGTTATGAAAGTCGATAAGGAACGTTAATTTTTCCTTTAATACGACGGGAAACACATTTCTATTTCATATCCAAGTCAATGGAAAATATTTCAAGTTACTGAACTGCACTAAGCTGTACACAATGGGTTGGAACGAAGATCATAATTTCTCTCGAGCTTTTTATAAGAAGGTGATGAATTTGATTGAAGCTTTATCACGCTTGGCTCCATTCATCAGAGAGCGTCTCGTAACTTTTAATGGAGAAAACTTTTCTTCTCCGACTCTTTTAAATTTGGATTTCGGTCCTGAAATCAAGCTGGAATAACATACTCCTTGTCTGTCGGTCAGCTGTGCAAATGTGACATCATTTCAGATTCCTCACATAATACGGGTTCAATCACATGAGTAACTATAATAACAAAGCATGTTGTTTAGGAAACTGCATGACTACTTCATATTTTTGGCTAATTCTTCTATTGTCTTCGCCATGCTAGGATAAAAACCATGTTTGATTTAAATTTAGATGACTGGAAATTAAGTTCATCCGTATATGTTGGGGTTCGCATACGACTGTGCTTTATAAATCAAAGATCGACTGTACGACTGTAACGTCTAGGGCCTATGCTTGATTTGAAATTATAATTACAAGCGTCCACGTACATCTTTTATTGCTAGGCCCTAGCGTTGACAGGCAACAAAATCTTCGTGCTTCTTTTCGAAGATTGTAAATTATTGATTAAATTTTTTTTTTAAATATTCAAAATTCATTTATTCCTATGAGTTACCAAGAATTTTGTTATTTACAAATACAAATTTGGGTAACTTTGCTTCCAGTCTTTCGCAATGGCTAGATTCAAGATGCCTTTCTTTCACTACAGTGTTTTCAGCAGACCTACTCGGCGCTCAACAATTTATTTCAGCTTGCTCTGTACGTGTGTTGCCTTGGGCAGAAAAGATGATAGTGGCATCAGATTTTCGTTACAGAGAGGAACTCCCGGTTTGTAATCTCCTTTGTTCTCTCTAAATAATTAATCCCTTGATAGAGACGGAACCGAGAAGCAAGCTACACTACAGATAAAAACTTGAAATACGCTTGGTCTCAACCTCAACGCTAGAAAATATTACAGACTTCTTCTTCAAAGAGAAGGAGAGCCATTTCATCGTAAAGATTTATGTTGAAAACTTTTCCTCTTCGATCCTTAATTCGCAAAATAATAGCATACAACATTCGTCTTAAACAATTACTCATTACATGTCTATTTATTATTTATTAATTATTTCTTCGCCTCAGCGTGTGATTTTTTTTAAATTTTATGGAAAAATATTTAAAGTCGAAAATGTACTTTTTAATTCATTGCATTTACAAAATCTACAGTTTCCATTGGAAAACTGATTCAATTAAAATAGTGATAGGAAATGCTACTCGCTCAATTCTACACATCTATGTTGAAGTCGTTAATATTCCCGTCCAGCCTTCGAATTATCACATGTAAGAGACAGAGTTTTTTTCCAAAGATATGAACTGGTTTGAATGGTTAATAGGAAATACGAGCGGACAATTTTGTTACTCCGTGCATGGGTAAGTTGACCACCTAGTGTGAAGGTAATCAACAAACGATTGTGAGTTTTGCATCTCTTTGCATAGTAAATACGTGTATAAGTTAGTAGAGGCAATCAATATACCACAGAAGAGGAATTCAGGCAATGTAATTAGCGGCGAATTTTAGGTCAAGTCGAGAGTCTAATTTCATTGTAAAATAATGCTTGCATTTGAATGGTATCAAGATATGCAGCTGATTGAGTTAAAAGAAAATCCTATCACAATTCAGATCAATTTGAAACAGCTATACAGTAAAGGAAAAAAATAAGAGCTAAAAATTAAAGCGAAATGTGAATAAAAGTCAATTCCCAAGGTGAATTCTCAACTTAACAACGAAAGTAGATGACATGCGAGAGAATTGTACAATCATTTTTTTACACGACGCTTCAAAACTGGTAATCTTTCAAGCACAGTTCAGCGTTAGCTGCCACAGGGATTTACTCTTCCCACATCAACGGGGAAAAGAACATTTTTAAAAACAGTTCCACACGTCATGGCCCATGGACTTTTTCACCCCCCGGAGTGTCCCCTCTCACATTTACAGTGTATTACTTTTTCTGAAAAGAATAGAGAAGAACGTCAAAATATTTCAGCATTAAGTTGAGACATCAATAATATTTTTATGATGGAGCCATAAAGCAGTTTATGTCGATGTACTAGATTGTATTTTCGCCACGCTCCTCCAGATCTTTATCACCAACACTGGCGCAATAAGAATCGCAGCGGTGTGGCCGCCTACAGCTCCTGATCAACTTTCCCGAGGACAGCAAGCCTCGGAGAAACGCGGTCTCCGATGAGCTTGTTGTCAGCTTCCCTTTCTCATCTCGGAAGCAGAATGAGCTCTAGGAGCTTCTTTATTGGCTTCTTCTTTTGTCGCTGCTGCCTATTGTGGACAACCCGGCTCCCGGTGGACGAATTTCGAGCGCCGGTCGCATTCGCATTCTCCGTAGGCTTGAACACAGCAACAGCAACACGCTCGCCACGTCCGCTCTGGATCATCGTTCTTCATCCTCGGGGAACCGTCTGTGTCTAGAAGGATGTGTTTATTTCTAGCTGGAGTGCTTTGGAGCTTTATTTTCTAGTGTGTTAATTTTTTTTTGCATTTTAGCTTTTGTTTCATCGCAGAAACGTTAGTATTCATCAGTGTCATTATCATCATGTGTTCTATTTAGAAAAAAGTATATAACTAAGTATAAATTGCACAATAAGCTGCCATTTTCACGCAGAACGAATGTATTAATCTGACATAACAACGGACGAGTGAACAAAGACTTTCCTTATGAATAAACCTTTTATATGAATCGTACTCAATGCGTGTTGGCAAGCTATGGTAAACAAGTCAAATTTTTTTAAATTTTTCTATTTTGTTAATCACTCTGCTATTTTCACGTAAAGTTTTTCCTAATGTCGATCAAAGAAGTCCCGAGACATAAACAATAACGGTATAATGTACTTAAATCACGACTTAGCACAATGTATAAGGGTGGCATCGAATAGAATCAACCAGAACAGGCCAATGAAAACGAGCCGATTGGCCAACACAGAGTTGTAACTCAAGTCCAGTGCTGTCTGATGCCGGTCACGTACAGGCACCCGGGTAGAAGTAGAAAATAAATAATAGTAGTAATTTGTAGACTTGCAATTTCACACAAACACCTGTATGTTCATTTTGCACACACGCCTAGAACAATGACACAGTGTTTTATTTGATATCGTTGGTAGTATGAGAACCGTAACCTGCTATTTTCTCTCATGGTGTGTTGACACAACTTTAGATTGAGGCGTGACGAAGAGTTAATATGAATATGTATTCGAAGATTTATTCTACTTTTGCCTGATGAGTAACGCATGTATTATTTCTTCTCTAGACATGTCCTCATAATTTCAGTCAGTCATTAATTTATAACTTTGAATTTCGGAGATTTGCTGGTTTTCTTTCTGCCAGCTGAAACGTTGTTTTCTGTTAGTTAGTTCTAGACCCCAGTATTTTAAATGAAATTAAAATGTAAGATTTCGGATGAGCTTTCGCATTAATCTCTCTTTCCCTCTGAAAAATCACACACTGTTTGTTTGTCCTTTTATTTGCTTCCTCACCAGGTTGGTTAGTCCTTCCTTACTTTCACCTCCGTAATATTTCACAATGACTACAAATTTAACTTTTAAATTTGAATTTGATTTTAGATTTTAGACGCAAATTTTGATTTTGTTTTTCAATTTTAAATAATTCATAGTTCATAAGGAAGCTCACTCAAATAGTTACAGTAGATTATTACGATATTATCTTGCCACAAACAATAAAGACATAAGGCAGGATACGTATTCTACAAGTTCATCTGACATCAGTTTTTACGTTTAAATCATAGCTTTAATCTAACAACTTTGCTTAACAACGCAACAACACAACGAACTAAAGTCTGACGTAATTCAAAGTTGATTATGACTCAGGAGGTCAAAACGTTCTAAATATTTTTATTCATTGACTTCCTTAAATAATCTACTGATGTCACTGAAGACGTGTTTCCTTGCACTTTTATTCATAATTTGCAAATGCAAAACGCAAAACATTGAAATACATAAATTGAAAGTCATGCACTGCAGTTTGCACTCAAGCTGCCCGGCTGAGAGGGCCCACATGGCGATTTCTTAACTTTAATCTTCCTACACTGGCAACGAAAGCATTTGACAAAACTTGTAAACAGTCTCCACAAATTAATCTCATTTATTCCCAGGACTTCAGTAGGTGCCGAAAGTTGTTCCCGTGAACACATGTTTGAATTTCCGCTAATCCAGTTGAGCTTCTCTTACAGTTAATATTCCTGTATTTCAAACTATTGACATTCCGGGTTGAGCATATCAGTATTTTAAGCATACTTTTGCTTGTAGATATTAATGAGCCAGGGAATGTACACACGTGTACTGAAACAAAAAACATAACATAACAAGCAACGTTTCAAGATTTCCCGTTAAAGTAATTGCAGCATGCGTTGAAAGATTAGATTTTTTGCTACGCGCCATACTTTAATCATAAATGTTTTTTACAGGCTGACTAAGTATCATACTTGATGAGGAAATCATCCTCTTCCAATCGATCCTCGTTTTCATTTAAGAGGACGAACTAAATGAGGTCGAGGATGTAGTGCCGAGCTCTAACCTTCAGATTAAAAACCAGTGTTTCAAAATACAAACAACTTCAGAACACAAAACAAACTGTTCAAAACTGCACACAATAACAACACTGCAACTCAAAACAACTCATCTCATATTTTCCCCCCGCGCTATCCCACGATTCTCGTCAACAAAGGTCTCCAAATTCCATTTAAAAAAGGCGACGCGTTTACCTGGCGACAAGATCCCGATAACAATGTTCGCTGGGTGTCAGGTAACCTTAAATGTTACATCGCACAACACTGGGCTCCATCGCAACTCTCCTTAGGAAAGCCTTATCCATCCTTCCTCGAGCAATTATGAGCTTCACTTAATTTGGGCGGAGGAAGCAAACATTTTCCACCCAAGTTCATTATGACGGAAATGACTTGAGAGGTAAAAGTTGATGCCATCGGGGATTTTGAATGGCTTTGAAAAGCTACCCCAAACTCGGCTCTTGTAAACAAACACTTGAGAGGTTACGAGGCCGATGAAGCAAGAGCTTCTCGCTTGGGAAACACGGGACTTCATTAGGGTTTCATTTAAAATCACCCCAGCGTGGCACATTAATTCAAAGCGCCGTGTATTGGGGGTGCATCTTCCTGAGCTAACGGACGTCCTTCAAGTAGTACAGAGAAAGAAATCGGAATGAAAATTTTCATGAAATGGAGATTTTAACGAATGTTTTTCTTTATGTGAAGATATGCAAGTCTTTTATTTCACGTTGTCAGTGAGTAAAAGGCAAGGGAAGGAAAAATCTAAATTGAATGAAAATATTCTTGTAGGGGGGAAATTAACAAAGAAGAAATTAATTTTAAGACACACAGAAGGGAAAATAGTTCTTTACCAACAGCTTAACGATGAAAAATAATTTTTTAATTGAGGAAATAGCTCATCGAGTTTTCATAAGAATTCATTTAGGACTTCATTGCTTTTTGTTTCAGTTAAGATCAGTATGCTTCAAACTAATCACCATTCACGAAGGGTTTTTATTTTCAATCGAGATATTGAAAACAGTTTCTATTTTAGCAAATAGTTGTGAGATCTAAAATTACTGAAAAGATGTAACAAAGTTCAAAACAATGTCGCATTTGTTTTGTAATTGCATCTCTTAACTTAGTATCCAAAAGTATAGAGTCAAAAATTTTGTTGCGATGGTATTCAAATTCACTAATCCCAATACCATTACGAAATGGAACACACCGATTTAGACATGAAATTTCAGTCACCTGTAAGCCAATGTTTCTTTGTTATTAACAGCAACATTCAAACTGACACAAATACTGTTTGATTGTCAATCCATTTTTTAATCTGGCGCAGGAAACGAGCACAAATCCCTACACACTCACACTCAGTCTTTATTATACAATGCTTCTATTCATTCGCAATATTTCCCGTTCATTACATGGAATGAATTCAGTTTGACTCAACGCGTTGTTAGTCGCTGCTGAGGCATTGGAAATGATGAAGCGCATTGCATTCGCTGATCATCTATCATCTTGAAGTCGACCTAAACAAGCACAAGCGAGGCTGCTTAGAACTTTCAATTTTTGTTTGTCTCAAGTGAAAACTTCGCATGTCGTTCAGCCAACGCTTGTGTCCACAACGTCTTTTCCAGCTCTCACTATTTCTGCGGCGTGTTTTGCTAGAATCTAACAACGGAAGCAAGTTACCGACCTTGTCTTGGGCAATCCCCTCTAGTCAATTACACTACTGATCATAAGTTTAGGTTTAGTTAAAAAACTGAAACGATAATGTTTTGCATGGAAAGAGCTAAAACATTTTCTTACTAAGATTTACGCATTGATAAAGACAGAAGATGAAGAAAATAAACAATTGTTATCGATGGAATATAGTTAGAAAAAAAATTAAGTGCCTGAGCTACTTACTGCGAAATTTAGACCAGGTCTCATGAAAGTCTAAAAGTCAGCAAATCAATGGACTTTACCTCAGTTCTAGGTTTTCACTCTCGGTGTCAAAGTGTTACAATGTCTGAAGCAGTAAACTATCCTCCTTTGAACGTAGTCAGTTAGTTGAGATGCATAAGCAAAGTATTTCTCACTGTACAATCAGAGCTGAGGTTATTCGTGGCTAAACAGGGGACCAATACTTCTAGTCATAAAAATTATGCTCAATATTTACGCCCTCCTCCCTATTTTCTATATTTTTAATCCGATGGCGAATGTTTGGGGTAGTATTGTATTGAACGCTTACAAGAATGGACAATAATTTGGGACAGTAAATGTTCTCCGTGATGCCATTTTCACTGCTTGGAGTAATCTTCCCCAAACTCCATTGAAAACCCTCATTTCAAGCATGCCACAAAGAACTTTTGAGATTTTCAACATAAATGAATACATGACTAATTTCAAAATCCTGTTTACTTCAAATTCGTTGTGAAAAGTTTTCGCCATTTTTATTAGCTGAAAAGCTTTCTTTATTGGCTGAAAAGCGGCTTAGTTACTTAAAATTTAATTTTCCAATTATACTCATGAAACAAAAAGTGCTTATCTTCTTCATCCTATATCGTCAAGAAGCACACCTTTATTAGGAAACTTTCGAGGTCTATCCTTGCAGAATAGCTTTTTCAATTTTATCTTGTCGTGAACTAATGATTCGGAGTGTGTGTACGCGTTTAATTCAAATAATATTCATCCCAAATATCAAACCATAATCAAAAATTCAGCTCATGATTTTAGCTACAATCTTGAATCCAACTCGTTCTAAATGGTTGTAAACATTTTGTAGCTGGGTTAGATGAAAAAAATATTCTGTTGAGTTTTAATAACTGTTGATGACAAAAAATTTCCTGCAGAATATGATTAGGTTTAACCAGCGTCTAAATCATTATCTAGTCCTTGCGTCACTGAACAAACAAGCACTGATGTGCACAACCCAGCTATCGTAGGTGGTCTTGCAAGGACACCGGATTTTTTCTCCTAATTATATTATAATCTGTACAGGTTGCTATAATTGGCGTCAACTTTTCTGGATAACAGTTTGTGAATAAATCCTTTGACTTCCACCCAAGTTTTTGAAGCTTTCGGCCTGCTTTGAACGCTGACGACAGCGCTCAAAATTTTCCAATTGTTTTGCCCTGATATTTATCTGCGTTTAAAAGCTAGAATATCTCGCGTTTAATGGTCTTCATTTCGTTCCGTTTAGTTTATTCTAAAGGAAACGATTTGGCGGTGAAACTCATCCTCGCCGCCGTGAAAATGCAGCTCTTCGTTTTCTTCACTTCAGCAGCAGGCACAGGAGCACACCCAAGGGAGCTTTCCGAGGGCAAATTTTTCAATGATCGTAAGTCGCAATTTCATGACCCGTGAACACACTGAAGGAAATGCATTCAATTGCTCGAATGGAAAACACCCTCAATGTTGTTTTGAAGTTTTACTTACAGGCATCAATTGGGAATAACGCAGCAAATAACCTAAGTAAAGACAGCAAAATGTTTTGCACCCGGTAAAAATTCCATAATTGCTTTAAAGTTCATCAGGAAACATTAAACTAACTTATTCTCGAAAAAAAATTTCAAGTGAATTAACATTTTTAAATTATTATATCAAGATGTTTATTGTTAAATCTAATGAAAACCAGAAATTTGCCAGTGTAAACACTTA